>JAQIXA010001842.1:0-21562 GCA_034699045.1 Nanhermannia cf. coronata Gr-Ori-00579
GGATCATCAAAATCCGAATTTCTAAAAAAAACCTGGAATTTCAAAAATAAATCGAATTCAGGTTCCCTGAAATTTTTACGTTTTTCCCTCAAAAAAATTGCCAGACCAGGTATGTTCCTTACTAACAGTAACAGATCAGAATTGAAAGAAGTATTAAAATATGAATTTTTTTAAATTTTAAAGTACTTCACCAAGTGAAAACACCAAAATCGGTCATTTTAAACCGTACCTGGGCGATGCTTGCGGGTGTCAAAGTCAAACTATCTTACTACAAAGAGTCGGATGAGGAATTTCGGCTAAAGGAAATTGAAATCCAGGATAAAATTTCGAAAACCGTGGATTTAGAGGCTGGAAAAGATGGTTCAGTCTCAAATCTCATGACCTATCCCATGTATGTTCCTGGTCGAATTCTACACATCACAGAGACACCTAGGTGAGCCTTAAATTAACATAATTTAACACAATTTTTATAATGTTTTTTGATTTTGAAATCATTTTTGGTTTAGATGGTCTGGTGGTGAGAGAGATTGTCCGAGGTGGAGCATGAAATGGGCCCATCGAAATGAATTTATGGAAATTGTCGTCTCACCAAGGATGTACAAGGACCACTGGCATTTCAGGTTTAATTTTATTCAACTTTGCTTGCAATTTGTCCGTCTGTCTGTCTGTATGTCTGTATGTCTGTCTGTATATTTGTGCACGGGATAACTCGAAAACTAATGAACTGAAATAGAAATTAACCAAATTTGATATAAAGGACCCTTTATGGGTCTAGTTGTGTCATTTCAGAGGGTACTTTAGACCTTTTAACGTTCTTTAGATCTTTTTAATCAAATTGATAATTTCTGAATTTTGACATCCTGCCGTTTAAACCCATAAAAATGTGGTAACTTGAGATTTTATCAATTCTTCGCTCACACAATTAACAGTTAATTAAATCGTAGTATTGATATTCATAGATTTTGAAAATTTAGTCAAAAAATCGTTCCAAATATTAGTCATATTCAAATGAGTCTCTTTAAAGGCCTTAGCTATATGGGCTCTTGCTTATAGATTTCTATTTTAGATGATATATATCTGTAAGCGAAATCTTGATAATTTTACAAAAAAAATCTTTAATTTAGTAGAGTAGGGTACCTTATAATACGAGCATTATTTTTTTCTCAATTTTTCAATTGAAATCCTAGTTTTCGGCTATTCGATTACATTATGAAATCTAGTAGGGTACATATTTCAAAATCTATAAGAGGATTCACGTAGAAAGATATTACGTATACCTGTTTATTATACGTAATTTCGTTAATTATATTCAATGCTAACCGATCTCATATTAAAATGACTTTTTTTTTTCATTAAAAATTTAAACTGGCATTTTATCCTACTAAAATAATAGATAGATAGGTTACTACAAAAAATTTCAGAAATACCTTAATACAGATATAAAAGTAATACTTTTTTACTAACTGTTTTTAAAGGTTCTTAAACTCGAAATTAATTTCAAATTTAGCTCTATTAGCAAGGTCATGGTCTATAGTTTCAAATTTGAACTTTTATTTACCATTCCCAGACCAGAATTACACTTTTTTTATGCCAAAAAAATTACATTTTTTGTATTTTTCTGTATTTTTTCACAGAATGGTCAAAGCCTTACGAGAATTTGTTCATATAACAAATGATGACTGCAGTAATCCTAGCCAAATATCGTATGTACCTAAACATATTATATATACTACAGTATATATCTGTAAAATTACAAAAATTACAAAAAATTCAATTATTTACAGGATTTCAAGCTCGAGTACTCCAGACTCGGATAGCAGTACTAGTCCTAGTCCTAGTACTTCTAGTAGAAATATTCAGATGCCAAATCCAACGCTAATTAAATCCAATTCAGACTCAACTGACGACTAATTTTTATTTTTAATTTTTTATAAAATAAATAATTAAAAAAAAGCCATTGTTATTTCATTGTTGTTAATTATAATTAAGATTTTATATAATATATAAGAATAGGGTAATGTTCAGCCAAAAAATACATAAAAAAAGAGCTTTTTTTTTGCAGACAAGACAAGGTGCCTTTAACCGTGACATTGATGCTCAATTTAACTTTTAATTTTTATAAATATTACTTCAAGCATGCCATCAACATCACATTATAAGACATAATACGAGTACTTACATAATGCTATCAGTATTTATTATTACTTTTTAAAGTCATAATTATTGTATGATAATCTACATTTTAATCTAATTTTATTCAAAATGTTATGACTTTTATAATGAATGTACCTATGTATATTAGGTAATAAATGAATTTTTTTTTTCTCAAAAAAAGTTTAAATGATAGTTTGACACTTAAATTATACTTAATTTGCCAGCATTTTGGGATTTTTAGACTTGGATTTGTGGGAATAAATATAATTTAATTTGCATGATTAGCCTGGCTAATAAGTAGGTTTGATAAATAGATTATTAGTACATAGTACTACTCTAATACAGATTAGGTATTGCATAAATTTTAAATTTTATTTTTTTGTAAACATTTCCCCTATCTTTTGGTTGTGAGAACCCTGGGAATCGGATAATTAGGATGTACTATATAGTTGGTATAGAGGAACATGCAAATTTTTTGCAAATTGATGTTTTTTAAAGCTTAAAATGTATTGTCTGCGTAAAAACAATGTAAGATTGTAATTTGAGAACTTTTGAACACTTTTTCATTCACATAAAATGCGATATTTTGCATTTCAAGTTGTAAATTTTTCCTTATGACTCAAATACCTAACAAGGCAAATTGAAATCGCGGATCAAATTTACTTGATCCCATTATATTAAATGCAGTTGAGATCAAAATCAATATTTTTACTCAAATATTTTTGAGCAATTCGGATATATACTGACCTTAAAGGCTAAAGGTCAAATGAAATGTTATTCCCTATGCTTGTAATACATTAGAAATACGCATGACTAAATCCAGACTAAAAAGTAAAGGTTTTTCAATGCATTATAATCATAGGGAATAACACATCATTTGACCTTTTAAGGTTTGTAGCTCTCCGAATTTGCCAAAAATTTTGTTTAAAAATGTTGATTTTGATCTCAACTTTACATTTAATATAATGGGATCGAGTAGTTTTGGTCCAAGATTTCAATTTACCTGGTAAGACCTAAACTACTCCTAGATCAACTATAGGGTTAGATTAGGAATAATTTGGAAAAGTTTGAAACTTGGTCATCCTGTGTTATCAAATTTAATTTCTTGTGGTTTAAATATGAGTTTTAGGTTAAGATAATTGGCCAGGCCAATCAATTGGTCTGATGGTATAAGCGCAGGCTGAGTCAAAATTAGTGCATCGGTTCCTTTCTGGGCCGGTCGTCAATGTTTAGGCCGGTCGTCAATGTGTTTAATTACAATAGCGAACACAGAGTGTCAAATGAAGGCACTCTGCTTACGAAGGTCAAAAGACCAAAATTTTTGGCACATTTTTGCACATTTTCTTTTAAAAAATGCCATTTTTTGTATTTTTCTCAAGAGTCTCGGGTTCGAATCCATCTGCCTCCATATTTTTATATGAATTTTTCGATATGAATTTTTCGAGGAAAAATGTCTATTACATGTTAGCATGTATTATAGCTACGCCTATGCATGTTAGCTATTTCTATTACATCTGTCACGAGCCGTTATATAAGACTATATTTATAAAGAAATCTGAGTCAGGCAAGTAATTTGTTTACAAATTTTAAAGTTTAGGTTAGGTTATTTATAAGGCTCGATTATCCAGGGGTAAAATTAGACCAAAAATGTATACGTTTTAACCAAAATAGGGACGAGATTAAATCAAAGCTATCTTTATACATATTGGTACTTTTCTTAGGTTTTTTTTATAGACTTTCAATCGATAGGTAGGTAGGGTACCTACCATTTATTATAAAAAATATCAGAATATGAAATGAACCATAGTCTCAAGTCCAAAAATATTTTACCTACAAGAATGTTGTTTGTAATAAAAAAAAATTTAACGATTATTTTTAGCTCTAAACTTTCTCTAATTTTTGATTATCTATTCTGTATAATATGGATATTTAATCCTTTGAACAAATTTTTATAGCCTACTCGTACTAACTGTATTATACCTACAGATATTAAAGATTGTAATGCGTTTCAACTAATATATACTGGTTTCTTTTTAAATACCCTGTACGATGATAAAAATCTAATTTACAACTTAAATTGACAAATACTGATACTTGTTTTGGCAAAAATTCTAGAAAAATTGCCCATAAAATGCAAAATTCCAGACTAAAATATGCATTAAAAACGAGTTTTTTCGAAAAATTGCCATAAAATTTTGCATTTTTATAACTTTTGGTACTCTATACTTAAGTATGTACATATATTTTGGCTTGACCTCTAAATATAAAAATGCAAACTGCAGTGATGACATTACAAGCAAATGGAATAACATTTTATTTGACCTTTGAAGGTCAGTATCTATCCAACTTTAAATTTGTACAAAAGTTTTTAAAACAATTTCTCATGATATGATTAGTAAATTAGGTTGCCTAATTATTATTTTGAAAAATTTAAAGGACTACTCATTATAAAATTATTATTAATTTAGAATTTAGTATGATTAGTAGATTAGAGGTCAATTTAAATCATCAGCATAGGATTTTACTCATCCCCTTCTTGGGTTGTTCCACCCTTTTCAAGGAGCATTTTTTTGATTTTTTCGATTTTTTCATCCATTTGAATTCTTTGACAAATTTTCTTATACTTGTCTGACTGGCTCAAGTCCTCAAGTTCTGAAGGTTTAACTAATTTACTCAACTGGATATGAATGCTGATTAATCCACTAATTACAATGGGGTACAGTATGAGAATAATGGGCAAGTATAGGTCTGAGACTGATACATTAGCAATTAAGATCGATCCAATGATATTAAGAAGCTCCAAAGACAAATTTTTAACCATCCAAATTTTCAAGTCAGATTTTCTTCTTTGATTTTCCTCAATTATGGCTAAAATTTCATCTCGATTTCCCCAAATTGGATACCAAAGTTTGTTCTTCATGTAAATTCTGCGGATTTTCCCAACTTTACTTTTAACTATAAATGAAATATCATAAATAGAATATAAAATTACTAGGCTTTAATCAACTCACTAGAAGTTGATTATTAATTGTGCGAGCAAAGCATTGTAATGTTATTTTTATCAAATAAATTTTTGGCGGTTCCGGTGGACCCTTAAAGGGTCCGCAGCACCGCAAGGGGTGGGGCCACCTGGGTTTTTGTCGAAATGGCACATTCCCACCCTATGGGGGTCCTTGCATGCCAAGTTTGGTTAAGATCGGTCCAGTAGTTCTCGAGTTATCCTCTGGAAATACAGACATACAAACAGACAGACGAACAAAATGCAAGCAAAGTTGAATAGTACCCTAATGGTAAGTGCTCGCTTCGCTCGCACAATAGAGCATCATATATAAAATAATGGCTAAAATTTTACCATAATTTTGATGAAGAATTATAATTTCAGCAATGAATTCAATTAAAGACAAAAGAAAACCAAAAATTGACCAAATTGTAAAATTTTTATTTTGTTCATGTGAAGGTAATGAGGTTGTATTTTGATTTTGAAGTTCGATTCGAATCCATTTATTGATAGCAAAAGCCAGAAAAATTGAAAAGAGAGACTTGAAGATGTAGTTGAAGAATTCGATGGGTTCAATTTCAAGTTTTGATTTTATTTTATTTGAAGTGATGGGGATACTTTTAATTGAGATAAGAGTGACAAATCCAAGAATGTAGAGCCAAAAATACATGGATGAAACATTTGGTTCATTAAAGTAGAGGTAATAGGCCAAAATCCAGAAAAATTGAATTATTGGAACAGCTAATTTGAATAACTTCTTGTATTTTGTAATGCCAGAATTGATCTGATTTTCATTTCCAGTCTTATCATCCACCTTTTCAATCAAAATATCCGATTTTTTCTCAGAAGGATCTTGACCTTGGTTTTGACCTTGACTTTGGAGATCAGCATTTTGTTCTTCTTCAGCATCGTCAACTCGAAGAACTTCAAAGGTCTAAAAATAAGACAAATTTCAAATTATTACCTTTTGGATATTACAATACCTAACCTAACCTAACAGACAGTAGATACTTTTCTAAAATGTATCTTAAAATTTTTTCTAAAAAATGCAATATTTCGTTTTTAGTCTACGTTTGTGATGCTTTCAATTGAGGCACTTAATTCAGCTGAATGTGGACCATCTCCATCTCCAACAGGTTGAGCTTTATTTTCCAACACCATTTTACAATTTAGGATACTCGTACAATGAACCCCAGGACTCGAGACAAATTCTTGTCAAAAATGTGTTCAATTTTGAGTCAAATTTGACCAATTTTGAATCAAAAATGACCAGAGTTCTTGTCAAAAAGTGAAACTTTGTCTAGTTTTGACCAATTTTGAATCATTTTTTATGTTTCCATATGGATAATCAATTTTATTATATAGTTATCAACCCATTTTATAATTCGTTATTCATTACATCAAGAATTCTAGACTTGTTGGTCTTGGTTGAATAATTTTACATTATAGACAGGGTACTTAAGATTATGTACTGAATGTTAGGTACTTAAGTATCTTACTGTACTTTGAATAAATCAGATCCCTGGATCTGTTATAAGTTATACATTAACTAGCTATTATTAGGTGTCTAATTAACAATCTAAAATAATATTTGGTCAATATTTTAAGGGTACCTATATACAAATACAAATATAAGAGAATTTACTCAAGTATAGGTCATTGATCAATTCATTAGGTACATTTATTATTTATAATCTAAATCAAACTAAGTATCTAAATAGTTTATAACAATTTCAAAATTGACATTTTATAGGTGGTAAATGTAATACAATCATAATACATGGCATAAGGTCTGTCGAGGTTACAATTTTGTACAATTTAGTTTATGATTTTAGCAATTTATAATTTGAGAGAATGATTATGCCATCTATCAATAAAGATATTTATCTCTCTAATAAAATGTAAAAAGTGTAATTAATTAATTAATTAATTAAGTTCGAATGTTATGATAAAAAGAAGAGATATAGTCCCATTCATAAGAACATATTCCATGGGGAGCACATAGTCGAAGATTCTCAGAGGCTAACATGATTTGGATTCTGTTATTCTTTTGAAATTTTTCGAGAATTTTGTAGAGGTCAGGTTGGGTCATTTGACTAACAGATGGGGTCAATCTTTTCAAAATCTTCACATGGAATAGGAATAATCCATAACATGAAATTGGGTACAAAATGAGAGGCAATTCCAGCTGAATTAGAAGAGAAAATAAGGTTGATCCAATCAGAATTACAGGATCCAATGAAAACTTCTTAAATGCCACAATTCTCAACTCAGAACACAAAATTTCCAGTTCAGATTTTACTTTTTCATTTTCTAAAAGTATCTCAAAAAGTGCTTCTTGATCTGCCCAAATCGGATCCCAGGATTCGTCCCAACATGGTTTTTTCAGAATTTCCAAGTATTTGCTATCAACTATACGAAATAAATGGAATATAATAAATAAGCTATCATTAAGTCATCGTTTAAATACAGATATGTAAAAATAGGCTCTAGGACAAAATCCTAACATACCAAAATCCTACCAAACCGAAATCCTACCTAAACCAAAATCAAAAATTTTGTCAAAATTCTCAACTTTTGAGATTTTTAACATGAAATTTTTGACAAAATTAACGAGAATTGGTCAAATTGAAGCTATTTAAATCAAAGTATAAAATAGTAAAAAATCTGTTTATCGGTGATATATTTATCGGTATAAATCAGTGCCATTTTCGGAAAAAACCTCAAGGCTGGAAATTTTGACTAAATTTTGGCTAAATCTGACCAATTCTACGTCAATTTAGTCAAAAATTGCATATTAAAAATCTCAAAAGTTGAGAATTTTGACAAAATTTTGGATTTTGGTTTAGGTAGGATTTGGTATGTTAGGACTTTGGCAATTATTAGGATTTTGTCCGCGACCCGATATTTACTAATTTTTATTTAATTTTTTTAGAATGACGCTTCCTTTATCGACCAATTGCACCAAGTATATACAAATCATATCGCTGGAAAAAATTCTCAATTTTAGTCGTTATCGTTAGTTTGGAGGAAGTGACGTTCAATTTACTCAAAATTTTTAGAATCAGTTTTCAGTACCTACTTGACATATTTTAAGACTATTTCAGTCAGACCAGACAAATTCAGATTATGTAGTTATCTAGATTAACTTTTTATAAACTACCTATTTATTACTTTGCAGAGTCTAGAATTGCTTTCGTTTTTATATATCTGTAGACTACTATATTCTATATTTATAATACTTGCTTTAAATTAATTACTCGTAGATGTATGTACCTTACCTAATAGTTTTTCTTGTTAAAATTTTTAATTCTATTTTACTAGTACCTATTACTAGACCTAAAAATCAAATTACTTTTTTATAAATCATTTTGGTCCTATCAGACTCCAACTCCTATCCTAATCATAATATTAATCATTAATCCTATTTTGATATTCAGAATACAAAATAATAGTTTTAGGTTATACCTAGTAGGAGTTAAATTATTATTATTATTACTACTCGTATTATGCATTTTTTTTAGATCCGAATATTATGTCGAATCAATCGAATCGAATACCTACTTTTTATTTTTTATGATGTGATATTTAAATCTAAAGGGAAATTGAAGTTTGAAAGTGAATGTAATATTGTGATAATCATTTACTTTTTAGACAAAATTGGTTGATGTTGACTTGATAGATTAGATTTATCTTTAAAAAATCCTTTTTTAAGTACCTTATCTACTTTAAATCTTTATTTTGTTGAATTTTACAAATTTTTAAAACTCATTAGCAGACTGATTCTAATTATGAATTGAATATTATAGTTATATATTTTTTATTTATATTTTTTTGTTTTTAAATAATTGGCTTTATGAATTGGATTCAAAATTTTCTACTATCTCTATTATTCTAATGTTTATAATAATTGGCATTCAAAAACTTTTTTTTTAACAATTAAATAAATTATTTTTTTGTTAAAACTTGTCGGTTGTGTTTGTATTATCATCAATAGGATTAATAAGAGTTAGGTTAGGATTAAAAGTCATTTGTTTGCGAGAATCAATTAGTTAATTGGATTCTTGTACACTTGATTCTGGTTCTGGTAAGACTTTGAATATGAAAACCACACCTTTCATTTCATGCATTAAACAAGTATTTTCAAATTTCAAATGATAAATCAATAATGAAATCCCAAGCAGGGTATAAAAATGAGTTAAAGGGTTAGGAAGGAGAAATTTTTTTTATAGACAAGTCATAAAATAATGTGTTCAAAGTTCTGTGCTGCTGCTAAGAATTTTGGATATAAAATGTAATACCTACATACGATTTTTAGCTCGCATTTAGAGTGATTAGAGTTTCAAAGAATTTATTCGATCTGAATTTTTGAGAAATTTCGATCTGTCTTGATAAAAGCTAGATTAAATTTAGTTTGAAGTATCTAGAAATGCCTGAAACTGAGAATGAGTGGTAAAAGAGTTTCAGGACCGTTTTTCTCAAATATTAGGTAAGCATTATCTTTAAGGCCCACAAAAAAGTGCTTTTTATTTGAAATTGATAACCTTTTCCCTTTTGAAAAAGTGTTTTTTTATTTTCAAAAAGTGCTGTTTTATGCTCAAATTTTCACAAAACTTAACGAATATTTTAGTATTTTTTGACAAATAAGTACTTAATTTTGTGACATATTTTTGGTTTTTTTGAATTTGTTAACTTTCGTGACATAAAATTAGCAAAATTTGCACTTAACTTTTAAATTAGCTTCGAAAATCTTAAAATTCTAGTAAATTCTTTGAATTTTTTCAAAAATTCTCAATATACCTAAATGAATTTTACGAAAAGGCCAAAAAAGTGACATATAATGCCCCTTTTTTGCGAAAAGTGCTTTTTAGTGCTTTTCTCAAAAAAAGTGCTTTTTTTGCTCTCGATCTTTGTATATAATAATACAAAGTATATGATCTTCTTTTAATATAAATTGCATAGATCCGAATTATCTATAGATAAAATGAGGCGTTTAGAAAAGTGAGATTTTATGCTTTTGGGGGCCTTAATTATCTTACTCTATAGTACCCTACTTTATTTTACTTGGAATATTTTGATTAAGAGCTTTCGTAATGGGAACGACCATATAATTTGATTATTATTATTATTATCGTTAGTTTTTTCAGCTTCTCTATTATTTATATAGACGCTAAAGGATCTAGTTATTTGTGCAGTTAGTATGATATAAACTTCTTTACAAATTCAATTATGTTCTTAGCAGACATGAAACAAATTAGTCTCTGGAGAATATAAAACTCATACTCATAATACCTATACACGAACGAACATTACCACACATTAAAACGTAAAGCTCAAGTCTTTTTCCAGCATTTTTCGGGATTCGGGTTTTTTTTCCAGAAAAACTTGATAGAAAGCAAACAAACAGCTCAATTAAGCTCATGATAATTACAAATGATATAAAAATTCTCTTCATTATCAAATTATCAAGAAATTTTATAGAAAATATACCAGTGCCATACTTCCTACGCTTTGATCGATTTATATTTGAATAGCTATTTCCAAAATTAAGATTTTTAAAAGCAAACTATAATTCAGTTCAATCAGGATTATTAAACCAACTCGTTAGTAGTTTAGTAAGTAATTATGATTTGAAATAATATGAAACTCGAAACCGACAAAAATAACTGACTTGTGAGAGTTACAGAATATAATAGGCTAGAACCTTTTTAGTTTTTTAGAATCATTTTATTCTCTGATCATGAATAGTTAGTTTAGATTAGATAGTTCTTTTATCATAGATTATCATTATCATATTGTAAGTAATACCTTTTTTAATACAAGTTATGTCAATATTAATACTATACCTAATACCTATAAGTTACATACTCAATTATCTAAAAAATTAATTACAATGTCATGTCTAGGTCTAGATTCTAGATCAATATTTACTTATCTACATCTATATTACCATTCCATTTTTACAGTTTACAAAACTTGATTTATTATGTTTACTCTAATACTGATATACCCTAGGCCCTAGGCTAAGGTAGCAGGTAGACCTACCTAATTTTTATTATGGACAATTTTTCCTTATTTATATTTCTACCTAAGTACCTAATTTATTTTGTTTGACTTGAATACTTTGGTTTGATTTTGATTAAAATTGGAATAAGAACTAGAATAATTTGATTTTTGAGGATATAATATACTATCAGTATCAGTGTACCTGTTCAATTGAAGTGAGTATGATTTACATACCATTATTTTATTTTAGTAATTCTTTGGTTTGTTTGAAAAATAAGATTGAATTATTGATTGAATTTGAATTGAAATGGATTTTGTCCATTTTTTCTAGTTTGTTTCTGTAAAAATATTCGTACAAAAATGTTATATTAATTACTCTGTAGAAAACTTGGAATTATTTTAAATGGACATTTTACGAAACTTTCATTTATACCTAAGATTAGCATTATTAATCCCGAGTAAAGATTTCTCTAAATTAACTCACTTTATCTTTAATTATATAAATAAATCTATTCTTACTCGCATTAAGGTTTCACCATTCCTATCAATTCAGAAGAAACACGAAGTCTCCATAAAGTTACCGAGTTATTTTCATTTTTCAAATCCTTCTTTTTGAGACCATGCTCCTGACCTCCAATAAGCAGTAGATAATTAGGCGTCATAATTTCATATTGGTTTGAATTTTCAATTATTGCATCGGGTTCCTGAAAAGTATATTAAGATTAAATTAGACATTAAAAAGTGACTTGTTTTTTAGCGAATCTTACTTCAGAATCTCGAGAAATTCTTTGTAGCTCATAACTATCCTCTTCAGAATTACCACCAGGGGAAGGAGTTGGATTTTCAAAATTTTGATAATTCGGATTTTCAAAAAATGAAGTACTTTTTGTCACTATATTACTATTATTTGGTGTAGATTGCTGCTGATTATTTCCATTACTGTGACTCCGACTTAACATTTCCATACTCACATAATCTGATGTAGAATTTCGAAGTTTGGAATGATTTTTATTATTACCATTATTACCATTTGTAGTTAAACAATCATTAAACCTGACAGAATTGGATTTCTTAATACCATTATTTGAACGATTTGATGATGAAAGAGCTGATGCAAATTCATTTGCACTTTCACTATATCTAATCATGTTTTTCAGTATAGGACCACCAGTTGAAGGTCCCAATGGTGAAATTGGGGAGATTGTTTCTTCTAATTCATCTTCATACTCTTCTTGATCATCAGCATAAGTATTAATACCTGAAGCATTTGCATTTTCCTTATCATCATTATCAATAATTGTGGACTCAGGAACACAAGATTCAACATTATGATTTTCTTCTAATGACAAATATTCATTTCCCACACTTGTTCTTCTTGCAGCTCCACCACTAGCACTTTCCGATAAATTATATGATGACAGTGTTTCATCCTCTGCACTAAAATCCCACCAGTATCTAAAATGTGAAAGTGAAAAAACAACAAAAAACATGAATACACGAATTTATGACACTTCAAAAAAAATTTAGACAAAATTAAAAAATTAAAATTAAAATCAATGATCTTTGCTTTTGCTTTAACATATCGCTACAGATTACCTTAAAACTTAAAATGCTCATAAATAATCTATTCTATTGATTCACACCCTAAATCTCCATTTCCCTAAATCTCCAAAAAAATCTCCAATTTCCAAGATCTCCAATACCCATTTTTTGGATTTTGGAAATTCCCTAAATCTCCAAAAAAAATCTCCAAAATCCAAAAAATGGGTTTTTTGGTTTTGGGCATTGAAGATTCAGGGTTGACACGTATTCTATTACCTCAGCTACTCAACATCAGTTATTACTCGCATATATAGAGCTAGTTTCTAGACTTTGACTTAATTGAATTGAGATTGAGTTGAGAGACATACATTTTTTGACTTATCAAAATCAACTTATCTAACATAATTCAGGTTGTAATTATTAAATGGGACAATTGAAATTTTTGCAAAATACTACAATAAGAAAAAATAATTACCGAGTTTTATCAAAATAGATAAATTAATTTTCGAGTTTTTACAGAAAGACTAACCTAATTCTAATAACTAATTGCAATGAAAATGAAAGTTATACGCTCATACTAAGGGCAAGGGTTTACTTCATTCCAAATCCACTCCATTCGCCTAATAAATTAAAGTTCTTATTCCTATCCGCTCGCATTCTCATTAAAATGACTTGGACATGACTAAAATATTTACCTCCTTATCTAACTAATCTAATAAGACTACTAGGTACATGTTACTTAAAATTTAAAATATATTTCCTTACCCATCTTCAATGGAACTACGCCTTTCTTTATTTCTTTTAGCTGGAAGAATTCGAATAAGAGCTGGTAGCATAATATAATTGGGAAAAGATCTTGCATGAGGCTTAGCTCCATGAATGGTTATTTTTTGCCAGGATTCGTTTACTATAATAAAAATAGTACAAAAAAATAAAGTTAAAAAGTATTTTTGAAGAGAAAAGATATAATAAATTATTCATAAACGATAAAGAGTAGAGTAGAGTAAAATCACAAAATCCCTTCCCTTTACTAGGCTAGACTTTAGGGTCTAGTTAAATAAAATTGATTATCTATTATCCTATCTCTATATCACTCTCTTTCGTTCACTTTCATTTTGGAATTCAATCCCATATTTAGGTTAGGGAGGATAAAGTTCTTTATATAAATATTTTATGTTTTATTCTCACTGAAATCGTATCTCCAGAGGTCTTCGTTGAATTTCTTATGATAATCCGACTTTATCCCTTTAAAAAATAGAATAAAATTAAGTTTTAAATAAAAGGAAAAAAGTAAAAATAAATTATTTATAAAGGCAAGATGAATACCTCCGAAAATGAACAAAGAATTGAGTGCTTTCAAAAGACTATGTCCTTTTAACTGACCCGGCCAAGCTGATTTCTTCTTAATTTGGGACCATTTTTTTGTATCTATATTATTATTATACACAAAAAATGATCTTAGAAAATCGCTTTATTTACATTAGAAAAGAACGACTAGATAATAAAGTTTCAATAAAAGAATACATTATCTGTATTTTACTTACCAAAATCGAATCTCCATAAATCTTGCAAATCTTCAAGATCTGACATACCTATAAATACATACAAACCAATAAAAAAAGGTTATAAATAAGGAATTTGGTCAAAATATGATTTATGAATTCATACCTCCGTAAACCCAAAGAGAAGTTCCATGAAACTGAGCCTAACATACATAAAAATACATTTAACGAAACACCATCGAAAATATTAAGAATATGACTATTTTACCGCATGTGAGTGACGTGGTAAGGGTTGAATTATTGTTAAATTATTTGTAACTTCCTCAGAAACATTTGAATTGTTATATCGAAGTCTATATCCTTTCTGGAAATACTTGTTGAAAGAAGAAACACCATTCCTAGGGATTTTATTATCTGGTGATGAAAACAAGTGCCAGGACTCGGTGTCTAAAAATTTACATAAAAACAGTAGCATGTTGTAAATAAAATACAAAAAATACGCTATATATACTATCTTTATACCAAAATGAAACGCCCATAGACATCCAATACTAAAATAAAAGGGATTTTTTTTAGGCTTAAACTTAAAAAATAAATGAGCAAATGCAAATAAAATAAAAGACATACCTTCCCTTTAAATCTTGATAACCTCCGTAGATGAGCATATACTCAGAGTAAACAGTTGCACTATGACATCGTCTAACATACATAAAAATAAAAATACATTTAAAATGAAAGCCAAACCCAACATCAAAAATATAGTAAGTAGTATCCGTAGTAGATATGACTTATATATTTACCTTGGCGAAGGTGCTTCAGCTCCGCTATTCTCCCATTTTCTCCATTCATCATTCTATTTCATGAATATTTAATAACAAGTCACATAATATGTCATACTAGAGTTAGAGATATTGCTATTTTATATTACTATTGCATTTTAAATTATGGTCTTAACTTAACCTATGCATAGTAAAGTAAGATCTAGAAGCATAAAAAATAATATTTTATTTACGAATATTATACCTGAATGTCATAAATCCAAAGAGGAGTTCGAGTTTTGAGTTCGTCATGTGCTTGGAGTCCAATCTCTCCACCAAAAAGAAATAAACTATTTTGATAAGAGCAAAGTGTAGCATCTACTAGACATGGTGGCCAAAACGATTCCTCCTGACCCCGTAATCTAAGTCTACTAGGGAGTATTCTGGATGATGATGAAGTAGTATTTGTACTTGTTTTATTAGTAAGAATTTTAGGTTTAATTTCAGTCCAACGACCAGTACCTATGAAAAATATATATAAATATAATTAATCAACAACTCTGAAAATCTATGTTTAAAGGTGAACGTAAGAATTCACTTTAGTTTAGATTTAGAAAACAAAAGATTGAAATAAATGAACCTGTTGCGAATTAAATTATTCAAAGAATTTGCAATTTAAAAATATTGGCATTACCGATAGGCAACAAACAACAAGAGAGCTCAAAGCTCAAAAACAGAAATGTGGATGAATAATGAATGTACTTGACTAGTATATGGAATTTTGCAATATAATAAAAAAAACTCAAATCAAGTATTTCTGGCTGACATTCTTTCTCATTTGATTACATATTATTAGGTACTCAATTTACTGGAAAAATAAAAATAATTTTTAACTTACGTAATTCTAACTTCCAAAAATCTTTTAAATTCGAATGTGTTGATGATATGGAAAGTCCATCGACTGTCAATTTCTTTCCACCATAAATGTACAGATCCTCATTACTCAGGCATGAAGCATGTTTAAATCGATTTATCGGCTGTTCAGACCCACTTTTATCTTCATCGCCGAGTAAAATTTGTGACCACATTTTACTAATCACAACACCAACATCATCACATAATAATTTAGTTCAATTTATAGTTGATATTGATCATTGTTCTTGTTGATAATTTGATTTCACATTTAATTTTTGTTATTATTAAGGTCCGAAATGAAATGCTCATCAGCATTAGTGTCACTGGCAGTCTTTTAATAAAAATTTATTGCTGGAACACAAAAACAGGAAGCAAAAAGGATAGGCCTACAAAAATAAAGAAATATAATAAATGTAAACAAACCAGCAGAACCAGGAGGAATCAGAGTATCCTTGGTTCGTACTACATGGTATTACCTTCAAGGTGAACACTTGAAATATTATTATTTTTATTGAACTTACGTGAAATAATAAAAAAAAGCTCTTCGTCTTATTCTCAGCTCTACTTCACTGACATGATTCCCTGCTTGTCCCTGGTGTTCCTAACACAAAATTCGGGTAAAATTCGGAGTTTTCGCCTCTCGACTTCGGACTTTTCGGGCTTCTATTACACCGAATAACTTGATTCCCCTTTTATATACCAGCACGAACATGAACAGTAGAACTAGCACTAGATAAGTAAAACTTCGGATCCTGGATAAATATAAAATATATAATATTAGACACAAAACACCATACGTGAACTTTATATAGGTATAAAATATAAAAGACTTGCGATTTTTAGGTAGGGGAGAATTCCCCTTTTCTACAATTTTGTAGGTCCTTTCTGGTTCTCGGTCCGACTCCGATTTCGGTCTTTTATTAAAAAGCTCTACTTTCTTCTTGTGTAAATACCCGGGTATTTTCTTATCATCTATAGTAAGGTATCTTACATATTATAAATTTCAGGCAAGGTTTCTTGTCTAGAATCTAGATGAAAATTCAGCAGGAATCAGGAACTGAAATCAGTAAATGTAATCAGATTTCTAGATACCTAAAATTCAGACAAAATACAAAATACATTACTTACAAAGTTACAAACAAGAAAATTAGAAATGTTAGTAGATGTGTTGTAGTAATAGGTTTAGGTTAAAGGTTAAAAATCAATAACTTAATTAGGAAATGTAATAAAGTAATAATTTACGTTTAGTACTTATGTTATGTACCTACACCTACCTTAACTTACAAGGGTCCAGGGGGAATTCACCACCTTACCTTACCAGGAAATTTAATTCTGATTCATTATCATCATCATCTAGGTCAAAAGGTCATCGTCCTCAATAAAAAAGACTAATAAAATCTTAACAAAAATCTCAAAAAACCTTTATTATTTTGATTTTTTGACAAAAAAAAATATAAAAAAAATCCTAAAATATACCATAAACAAAAAGGCAATCTTTAGAAAAGATAGAATTTCAGTAAAAAAAATTCTGAAACTTGAGACTTTTGCTTTTTGACTCTCTCTCTATAACGCCGCCTTAATAAACTTTAATTTGTTAATTGTTATAAAGGGGTTAATTATAAATCTATCTAACCATCCTATGACCTATCTTATGACTATGACTTTCAAGAGTACGTTCCATTGCATTGAGAAATCTAAAAATAAGACCCATCAATATACCATAAAAATAAATAATTATCATCTAAAATAAAAAAGCATAGGTAATTCAAATTCTATCTACCTATTCTAAATATCTAATCTAAAATATAATTCTAAATAAAAAAATTCTAAAAATTCTAATTCTAAATTAGAATTAGATTAGAATTTCTAATTCTAATAAAATTACTCCGTAAAAATCTCAAGATTATAATCGAATCAATTATTATTTCTAAACATTTTATTCAGCAATATCTAAAAGGTATTTCGTTAAGTAAGTTTTACAAAAAAGTAGGTTAGGTAGGTAATGTTTAATTGTAAAAATTAATTGAAAACATGTGTATAAATATTTAGGTAAAAGTATAAATTACGAGTATAATTATAATAACTAATAAAAGTATAGAATTTTACATTGAAATTGAACGTAAACGTAGAATACTGATAGAGAAATACAAATAAAATGTATAAGAATAAGAAAGTTATAGTATGTACTATATGTACTCCATCCAAAAAATTCATTGTGTTGTAGTTGTATAGTGTAAAAGTAAAAAGTATACAAACTTTTCTGATTTAAAATTGAAAACTACTGGATGATAATGCTATCTACATACGGAATATATTACCTAAGTAAAGCAAACTTAACTAAAAAAAGTATAAATAATTAAATCTTATTATATTAATAACAAAAATATAACTCTAGAATTTTCATAAAAATACATAGTCAAAAAATTCAAAAGTCATACTCATAAAATTAATATGGCCACACTTACACTTGTGTTAAATTAAAATTCTAGTAAATAAGGTATAAATATAATTCATTTCATGCTCATGCCATGCTAATACATACCTGATTACTGATTGGGAAATAGAATAATTTTACAACATGAGAAACATTTAAATAATAATCGAATTGAGCAAAGTTCATTTTAAAAAATAATCTGGAAATTTCCAAGTTTGTAAATTGGTTAATATCCTACATAGTCGTCTGTACTCTATATATAAAAATAAATTGGGAAAGAGTACTAATAAATTTAAAATTCTTACATGCCAACAAAGACAAAATCTATAATCTACTATCTACTACTTGCTACTATATTACTGATACTGATTTGAATACTATTGCTATATTAATATTATATTATAAAGGGGTTGATAAAATATTTAAATGATTCTAAGATTAAGGAAATAGGTTAGCCAGTTCATTTTTTCGAAAATACTTATTTGAGCAAAATGTGAGAGCATTTGTGTCAAAATCTATCTAATTCAATTATAGAGAAATTGAGATGGTGAAGTATTATATGGCATTCCATGACCAGCAAGTTGTGGATAACCATATTTTGATTCGTTGTTATTAGCAGACATAATTCCAGATCCATTGTTCAAATATTGAAGACTTTGAAATCCACTTGAATAGCCAAAATTGTGAAGATTTCTTTCATTGCTATTATAGCTGGTGTAGGATGAATCTTCATTAAAAGTATTGTAGTTGGGTGGCGAATTTCCATTCATAAAAGCATTGTAATTTGTTGACGAATTTCCATTATAATTATTATAGCTGGTTGGCGAATTTCCATTCATAAAAGCATTATAACTTGTTGACGAGTTTCCATTAAAATTATTATAGTTGGTTGGCGAATTTCCATTCATGAAAGCATTGTAACTGGAACAGGTTGACGAGTTTCCATTAAAAGCATTAAAATTGGTTGGCAATGGACCATACATTGATCCAGCAAATGATGATGCGGATGATTGATCATATGGATGATAATTGTTAGGACTCATCATGATGCTTCCATTATTTCCATAATAATATGATGCTGAACAACTTCCAAAATCGAAAATTCCACCCTGCTGCTGATCCTTTGAATATGGAGATTTTTTCCTGCCTTCATATTTTGAAGCTGCACCTACTTTGCTGTTTGGCGGTTTGGCCCAGCTAATTTCAATTCTTGAACCTTCGACAGTAGTGTCATTGTCCTTGAAAGTCTCCTTTGCCATTTCAGCTTTTTCCCTTGATGTGAAGTGAATGAATGCAAAATCTTTAATTTTCTTAACCTTTTCAACAGAGTCATCAGAACAAGCATTGAATAATTCGAGAAGAGTTTCTTCAGTCGTTGACAACATCAAATTCCTCACGTAAAGAATCTTCACCTGTAACAAAAACACAAACAAATATTTTAGAAAAACTCAAAACATTATCCAAATACCTACTCGTAGATATCAGTATATTATAATAATTAAGATATTTCAAAAAGATAGTCTCTACTACACTACTTCAAATTAATATCCATAGTAGGGTACTACATAGATACTACTTTTTTAAATAATATTGTCCATCATGCAGAAAATTAGTAAAAAGTAGAAAATTTTATGTTAAAATTCTATTTGTCTAACTAATAATAAGATCTCTATTATTGTCTAATAATAAGATAATAATAATGTCTAATAACAAGCATAAATACAATAAGTTTACTAAAAAAAGTAATTCAAATCTGAAAAGCTCGGAAGTTGGAATAAAGATTAGGTCGTCAAGAAATGTATTAGTTGTTTAGGCAAAAGAATAACTATATTAAAAATCTAAAAAGAAAGAAAGAAATCATGCAAATAGC
This sequence comes from Nanhermannia cf. coronata Gr-Ori-00579, assembly GCA_034699045.1. Classification (NCBI taxonomy): domain Eukaryota; kingdom Metazoa; phylum Arthropoda; class Arachnida; order Sarcoptiformes; family Nanhermanniidae; genus Nanhermannia; species Nanhermannia cf. coronata Gr-Ori-00579. Next base: position 20,180 of record JAQIXA010001842.1, read on the forward strand.
ATGCATCATGCAATAACTTTGTCCATAATCTCAATTTCTACATCAGGTTCAGGATCAGCCCAATCAACAGCAATTTGAACTCCTAAAAAAACAATTCATTATATTTTTGAAAGTCTTTTTTTTACATTATATTATTTCGTATATCTTATTTTACTTACCAAACATCGTAATCTTTCCTGGAATCAATTTCCTTCTAGCCATAGCTGCAGCTCTTTAAAAATTAAATAAAAACCATGTATTAAATTAATAACATAAATATCATTTTATGTAGTGTAAGATAGGTAGTAAGTAATAAAGTTCAAATATTTACTTACTTGTGCGTTGTATATTGAACGAATGCAAAACCACGATTTTTCGTTTTATCGTTGATAGAAGGGTAACAAACAACCTTAAAAAACAAAATACATAATAAGTATTTACATATCCTATAAATAATATAAGTTTATGAAAGATTTGGATTTGGGTAATCTAACCTTCACAACATCAGCCGTCAATTTATTAATTTCTTCGAAAATCTCTTCTTTACTTTTATCCTTTGGAAGCCCTCCAATAAATAGCCGACAATTATCAACAGACAGAACGACACCCATGTAGCGTCCTGATAATGAATAAAAATACAAAATAGAGATTAAAATAAATTTAAAATAAAGGATTTCCAATTAATATTTTAAACAAATATGTAATAGAATTATTAGCATTATTCACATTCACAGTCGTTCATTATTTTTAATAGTTTATAGATAGCATACCCTACTGATATTATTTATACATTATATTCATACATCTTTTACAATTAGAATTAGAATTTTGAATAGACATTAAAATTAAAATATTGTAGATAGATATGGGAATGGTATGCAAATAAAAGAATACTTTGGTATTTACATTTACCATGATTAATTTAAGGCATTGCATGGGGGATACCTATCTAAATGTACCAATGTAGAAGATTATTAAAAACAATGGACTTATCAAATAGAAATTATTACCTATGTTTCTATTCTAATAAAAGTCTGATAATTGAAATTGATAACGCAAAATTATAATGTTTTATGATAAGAACCAGGGAAAAGAAAGGACATTTTTATCCTTTAGTAATAGTAATAATAATAAATAAGCTACTTTTAAAATTAAAAGTTCAAAAATTCATACACTTCAGTTCAGTCGTTAGTAGGTACGAGTATTTTAGGTAGATTAGAATATTGAATTAATGTGAGCAGGTCGTAGTACTCCAATAATACAGAGATTAAATAAAATCTAAAACTCTAATTATGTATGCAAGAGCAAGTCAAGACAAAAAAAGCATTACCTTTGCGAATTTCAAAGTTATTTAACGTCTTGATGGCTTTCTGTGCTGATTCAGGGGAATGATACTGGACAAAG
>JAQIXA010001843.1:0-21546 GCA_034699045.1 Nanhermannia cf. coronata Gr-Ori-00579
AATCTTAATGATAAAAATTTAGATTTTAATTAAAGTTCAATGTCAAGTTAATGAACTAATGTGACTATATGCCACACTCCCCCAATTAAATTTTGCAAAAGGGGTTCTTTTATAGCAAAATGCAAAAATAGGAACGAGAAAAGAAATAATTTGAAATAAATTAATCTTTAAAAAAAATTTAAGTATATGTAGATAAGAAACACCGGTTTACCCGAATGAGATTCAGCCAATGTACTCTACACATAAAATACAAAATAAATGACTAGAAGTCAAAATAATCCAAATACCTTTTAATAACATAACTTTATAAGGAGTAGTTAGGTACTAGGAAAAAATAATGTAAAAAAATTAGGAGACTTTTCACAAAAATTTACATGTCATTCATACCATATAGGTATTACTTATTAGAATGAAGATTTCAAGCTTTTTATTATGGAAATTATTAGCTTTTTTAGAGTTAGAAAGAGAGAACAAATTTTCGTATAATCTAAATTTCGATGACAAACCTAGGTATTTTGACTCAGGTAGGCAAAGACTTTTCAGGGACATCCAACCCTACGTCAAAACCCTTTATAGCGGTAAGGAACCTCCTTATGGATCAAACTAAGGAGACTTTGGGTTTCGAGCCCGACAGAACCCCATACGGTTCAATGCATAGATTATAAGAACTCTCATCAAAAGTTTTTAGAAAAATACTACTTTTAATAAAAAAAATAACTCTTTTTAGCAAGTAAATTCCTTTTTAGAGCTCTAGTCTACAAACATTTTGAATCTGACATAATACTACCGTAGTCAGAAAGTGAATCAAAAAGAAAAATTGATCTTTAATTTTACTTTTATAGGAGAAAATGGAATAAAAAAAGATTTTAAAGGTTTTTAAAATTAAGTACAGTAGGTAAATAGGTAGTAATGTTAAATATTTCGGTATTTTGATTATTTAAACTACCTTTTTGAGTTAAAATACTACTTGTACAAGGCTCAATCTCGTTCGTAGTAACTTAAAGAGTCTCTTAGCCGATACTTTTTTGTAAAAATGACTATGTGAATAGAATTTTAGGTACTATCACAATTAGCCTATTAACTTGAACGACATTTAAAAGGACCTTTTGATTACTATTAAGCAAAACCAGCCACGAAATCTTTCGACTTGTTGAGGAGAGCGAAATTTCAGGACAACCAGATCATCAAAGTTCAGTCTGAGTTTCCTGGGACTTTTGCAAGTTTCCTCCAGCATTCGAAAAGACTTCTTTCCTTTAAAAAAAATAAATAAGAATAAGTACTGTAATGAGATAATTATCCTTAACATTAAATTTCTCCACTACTTGATTTTTAAGATAAATCGAGTAAAAAAATAGGTAAGAATGGAATAAATTTTCCATATTTAAATGAAATAATGGCAAAAATAGCTAATAAAAAAAATCTTTTATAAGATCAGCAATACATGAATTGCAAATTCGAATCTTCAAATGTTCATATACTATGTCTAAATTTTATCGAGTTTACTCATCAGAGTAAAGACACTAGGAGAGAGAATAAAAAACTAAATCTCTACAGAAAAAGACATTATTACTCCTCAGAATTGTCATCTGACGGATTATTTGAATCGATAAAAAAATAGACATAAGATTATGAAACTAAAACGCATAAGTTTTGCAGAAAAATTACTCATATCATCCCAAAATAAAGACTTTTTTGTTGGACTTTAATAAAAATGGATGACCAAATTAGTTAATCCAAAGACAAAACCTTTCTCTAATAAACCAAAAAAATAGTTAAATAAAAAAAGAATTCTACTACATATGTCCATTTAAAAATTACACCTATGTGTAAAAGATAAAGTAATGAACTGGTTACTTGAGAACTCCATTTAACAAAATGCCTAAACCATACATTTAAAATCCTAAATAAAATACCTCAGTGAGTTAAGACTACAATTTGATTAATTATGTGTAATTATACCTCAGGGAATCAACTCTTTAATTGTAAAAGTACAATAACTATGTGTATTAATAGGCTGTTTAGTCTTATAAGGCGGTTTAAAAGAAAGTACAAATTTGTCGAAAATAACTATAAAAATGAGCAAAAATTAGGATTTTAAAACCTAAAATACCTCAGTGAGTTAAGACTACAATTTGATTGATTATGTGTAATTATATACCTCAGGGAATCAACTCTTTAACTGTAAAAGTACAATAACTATGTGTATTTTAAAAAATTGCAAAAACTATATACTTTATGATTCGATAAAAGCTAATTGCCAGAAAGCCTAATTTCAAATCGGTTTTTGAAAAGAAATTGGCATTTAAATGAATAAGAATGTCATTGAATTAAGAGATTGGAAATTGAATCAATAGTTTGTATAGAAAAAAATGACCTATAGTCTACTACAAACCTAATAATGAAATCAGAATTCCTCAAAAAAATCTAACTCGAGCATAAGTTCGACTTTCATACAAAGAATTTCATAAGCCTAGGCCTAGAAATCTCAAAAGCCAGTTTATTGAAATGCTAAATTAAGTTAGTAATACCTCAAAGGTATAAAAAAAATGACATCCCTAAACTATTCACAATCAAGTCTTTTACTTTGACTTGAATTTATGATCTATAAATAATTACCTTGTAGGTAGATTCAAATGAAAAATAGCATTAAAAAAATTTGAAATAATTTCACGTTTTGGAATAAGTGAAATAAGCTAGTTTTGAATTACAAGCCATAAAATGAATAAGATAATTTAATAAAGATTTTATCTATTCTCAAAAATAAAAAATTTAAAGCTAATTCAATTCATTTGAACTACTACTAGTTAGATCTGATTGATTACCAGTAGAAATAGAAGTACTTTGAATTATCTTGATTAGTGTTATCAGACTTTTTAAAATTTACCTTGAAAAATTACCTTTACATTAGGTAGAATAAGAAAATTTGGTTTACCTGAATCCTTAGATAAAGTATCAGTAAATACCAGACAGGATATGTAGAATAAAACAGCATTAGAGACGAAATGGTCAAAAGATAAGGCAGAGTTGCTGGCCAGTGACATCAAAAGACCTCGGAGTCTCGGCAAAGACCTTCAGCTTTAGACTGGTTCAATCACATCCTCAATTGCCTTTTTAGATAAGCCAAACTTCCCATCGAAAGCGACAAATCAGACCAAGTAAATGTCTCATTTTTGTAGATAACCATCATAAAAGCTGAAATTCTATCCTTAATATTTTCTTAAAGATAAATAATAAATGATTAAGCCATTCAGAAGCTGGAGCTTTTTTACATTTCAAAAAAGTTTCAACTTCCTCAAAATTTGATAAAACACAAAAATTACAATCAAAGATAAGCACTTCGATCTTCGATTTTGAATAAAATATACTATAGATAATTAACTACAGTATCTGACATTGAATGAATAGAAGACTCATTCAATTAATGTCATTAACTTGAAAAAGATAAGGTTCTGTAAACTCTTGAATAGATATGGTAATTGAAATAGGTACATGAAGTATAATTTTAAAACCTATATGCATTTCTTGAAAAAAAATTGAACATTCAAAAAAAATTCTTATCTTTAAAGATTAAAATGAGTCTCAATTTCAAAGACCCTTTTAACAAAAGAGAGACATTTAAATTAGACAATTTCCTTGTCTATGAAAAGTAATTAAAAAGATAAAGAAATGAAATGCTAGGACTTACATGACCATGCCGCTATTGACAAGCAACAATACCAAATACCAAAAAAAATGAAAAAAATATCTATGACTAGAATTTGTCAATAAATTCTGCCAAAAATATTACTCAACGTCATCAACAATCTATAAAATACCTGATTGATAAACTATAAAAAGTGCAATAACTAAGTAGAACAAGTAACACCACTTTAATAAAAATAAAATAAAAATCTCACTTTTTTAATGAAAAATTCAATTAAGGTAGGACAACATGTGGCGTCTGGGAACGATATCTCTAGTAAAATAAAGAATTCGTTTAATAAATGAATATAAATAATTCCAAATGCCATTTAGAAGATGAATACTTGAAATGAAATGAAAGAATTGAAATGCTTGCAAGCTAAATGAAATGCTTGACAAGCAAAATAAAAGATAGCTTAATAAAATAAATATTTTATAAAAGTGTGGGAGAGCTGAATTGAGTAATGCCTTCTAATTAAAATGAAGGCTAATCGACTGAATAATTAAATAACTATTTGCTGGCTAGGCTAGTTAGCTAATATTACCTAAAGATCGAAGGGTGAGCTATTTTAGTGATTGTAGGCTATTGAAATACGTGAGCTGTTGCTTGTTGGCTAATTTGCTATTACTTAAATGCACTCAAAGGATTGCCAATCTAATATAAATTTAGTCAGTCAGATATTTTGGTAATTGTTAATTTTAGATTATAAATTAGGTATTTTATTTACTTACAAAATTTAGAGAATACCTATTTCCAAAATACTTACAGATACCAGGATAAAGTTGATTAATAAAAGTACACTTTGATTTAGATGAGGTTGATGATGAATAATATGTAGTAGATCAGTTAAATAGATTTACAATTTAATTTTAGTTTTTAAAATAATTTAATGATAAATTTTGGTGGAGAGTTTGAGACCAGAGAACCTTCTTCGTCCAATTGTAAAAGTCGAAAGATCTCGAACTAAGGTATCGAAATCCGTTTTATTAAAGCTAAGGTCAGACTTTAATCTCCCTTTGAAATAAAGCCAGACTTTGTTCAATTTATAAAAATAGCTTGTAAAGTACTGAAGGTATTTTACAAGACACAAATCTAATCTTAATGATAAAAATTTAGATTTTAATTAAAGTTCAATGTCAAGTTAATGAACTAATGTGACTATATGCCACACAATAAATAATGAACTTAAAGAGCAGTTAATTAAATCCTAGTTAAATTCAGTATCTACAAAAGAATATTACGATCAAATTATTAACAATGATGAAATCCAATTTATGAAAAAAAAAATACCCAAATAAGATTATTTTACATCTAATAAATTTTATAAAGCCATTTTTATAATGTAATTTTTAATTTGGAATTTTAATATTCATAATTGAACCTAAATCTAGGTAGGTATATTAAAAAAAATTGAGAATTATTTTAAAAACGAGCTTTCGAGAGGGTTTCAAGTTCACTTGTAATGGGTTAATAACAAGTCATTTTCTTACAAATTTTATTTTACCGGTTTCTCATAATCTAAAGTCAAAAAGTATTGGGAAAAATGCCTTGTCTTTATAATACTATGAGTAAACTTTCGAGTATTTGTAAATGAAAAATTTAGAATTTCGAGTTTGTGTTTTTGGACATTGACGAGATGTTTATTTCCCTTACAACTTCATCTCAAAAGTCACTCAAAATCTTCAAAAACTGGCCATTTGTTATTAAATGGAAATACTTACCAATACTTTAAATATTACTACTATTAGTACTATAGTACTTATACTAGATACTATTAAGTATTAAGTATATCAAAAGGACTTTTAAGAAGCAGTTTTCAATTTACAAAGAAATGCCGACTTTTTTTCCCCCTTTTTAATACAAACTATGGACTTAACACAATCAAACAAAATCCAACATATACCTATCTACATACTACTACTGATTTTGATCTGATTTCTGATCTGCTTTTCTTCAAAAAAAGGGTATGAAATACCAATACAAAATTTCGAAATATCAACAGAAATAATGTCAAAAATCAAACAAAAAACTTGAAAAAGAGCAATAAATCTGCTAGAAAAATAGTCGATTAGGTTCATAATTCAGGTTATGAAGTTCAAGTTTATCTCAAAAGCTTTAATAAAAATGTAATTTCTGTCTTGTTTAGTTGTAAATTTTGAGAAATTTCGTTCCGTTTTGAGAAATTTTGATCAAAAATTTTGCTTAAAATTTTCTTAGATTTACACCATTTGAGGATATTAAATATTTTTTTTGAAATCTAAGTATTTAGGATTAGGATGGCTTTGATTTAATCTCATCCCTATTTTGGTTGAATTTAGCCCTATATTTTTGGTCCAACTTTACCCCTGTATGAAATTAATTCAAAATTTATAAAAATCCTAACCTAATATCCTAGACTTAAAAAGTTTTGAGTTAATTTCATACAGGGTTGAAGCTAGGCCAAAAATATCGGTGTAAATTCAACCAAAATAGGGATAAAATTAAACACAAGTCTTAAAAAAATGTTGAAATTTAGGACTTTAGATTTTATTACAGTTTTATTCTATGTTTAGATGAGTTTAAACTCCAAAATTAGGGTTAAAATAGTGGTAAATTCAGCCAAAATCGGGATGAAATTAAACTTGAATCGTATAGGATTGGATATTTTGAGTTTTATTTTATAAAAATATAGAAAATAGTATTTAAAGGAGCTTAGAATGGTATTTAGAAAATAATTCGGTTTTGGGTTCTTTTGAGTTTCCCATGTCTATTTTGACTTTCTTGGATCTTGGATTTGAGAAGTTGAGACTTGAAAGGATTCACTCAAAAAGGTTTGACAAGTTTTGAAAAATCCATCAAAATCGACGGTGAACAGACCCACAAAACCATACCATGAGTGATGTAAAATAATCAAAATCAAGGTCTTTTTCTGTAAAAACAAAGCCACTTTCAAATAAATATAAATAGTTTAAATAGTTTGGAAAAAATGTAGAATTATACGGAGGAATTTAAATCCCTTTGAAGATCATTGGAAATTTTTTTTTCTTGGAGGAATCGAATGAGTCAGGTGCCTGCTTGTCTACCAATACCACATAAAACAAAATAGAAAAAATATTTACAGAAAAACCATCTTGAAAAGCTCGGAAATATCAAATTTTGACCATTAAAATGGACTAGGATTTAATTTCATCCCTGTTTTGGTTGAATTTACCCCTATATTTTTGGTCTATCTAACCTTACCCCCGCGTACGGATTATGGATTTTACCCAATTTAAAAAAAAAATCCTACCTAAATTAAACTAAACTTTAAAAAATTCGATTTTGGGTTAATTTCATACATGACCTGGGTACAGTTAGACCAAATATATAGGGGTAAATTCAACCAAAATAGGGATGAAACTAAATTGGATTCATACTAGAACTAGTAATACAAAAATTTATGTGAATTATTGTAATTTATTAGCTAAAAGTATCTGAAACTACGAGTATCTTGATTTTTTTTGGACTTGCGTTTAATTCCATCTCTCTTTTTGGTTGAATTTACCCCTAAATTTAAGGATTTCCGAAAATATAGGGGTAAATTCAACCAAAATAGGGATGAAATTAAATACAAATCTCTTAAAAATGCTTACAGAACTGTGCTAAATGCCTACAAAAGTTATTTAAAATCTAGAAATGTTAAAAAAAAGTTCAAAATTTTAGAAAAATGGTGATTTTTTGGGGATTTTAGTGCGAGCTATTCGAGTGTTGTTGAGGATGCTGTCGAGAGCTGCGAAAAATTGTGGGATGCCCCCGTTATTTATTATTTTTAAAAAGTTAGCGGGGACTCGACCCCAACACCATCACCTTTGACCCCCAGGAAGGAAAAAAAAACTTTTAGAAATGCCGACACTTTTTATTCAACTTTTTCTTATGGGATATCATATTATCATAGTCCACACACAAGACCAAGTACCTACCTTGGTTTGGTAGATATTAAACCATGGATATCCATTCACTGTATCTTATGATGATAGAGGAAAAAGTCGAGATTAAATTACAGCCTCGGCTGGTGCGCAAATTTCACACATTCCGATCCAATCCATTGAAATACACCTGAATTCCATCAATTCAACCTCAACTCACAAGCAAACTCATTCATTTGTAAAAAAAAATTATCTAAAATTAACGAAATTGGAGTATTTTGAAATTTTTCTCAAAATTTTTGTCATTTTTTGGTTTTTGGAAGGACTTGTATTTAATTTCATCCCTATTTTGGTTGAATTTACCCCTATATTTTTGGTCTTACTTGACTCATGTATGAAATTAACCCAAAATATTATTAGTTAGTATAGGTTAGTATAGGTTAGTATAGGTTAGGCTAGGTAATGTTAGGATTTTTTAAAAATTTGGGTTAATTTCATACAGAGGTAAAGTTAGATCAAAGATATGGTGGGTAAATTAAACCAAAATAGGGATGAGATTAAATCGGAGCCTTTTGGAAATTACAAGCATCTGTAATTTCCTTTCTTTAAACAGGGTTGACAAAATGCTCGTGACTCGTAAGAATTTGGATTTTTTTTGAAGAAATATTTTTAACCTAATTCTATGCCGATAAGTATTTTTTCTTTCAAAAATTCATCTGAAAATATAAATAGATTCTTTTAGCATAAAACTCTAATAAGGATTAGAGTTACATCATACTAATAGAATTTTTTAGTTCAGGTTGTTAGGTCAATATGTATTATATTGAATATGTACTGTTAGGTAATTAAAGTGTCTTTTTTTCTGAAAATTTTTCAGACAATTTGGAAGTGTTTCTTGTGGTATTTTGTAATAGGTATAGTAGGTGAGCTTGTGGTGATCTCTTTTGTCGTGACTATTAATTCTCCGGTTTATTATACCACCTTTCAACATTTCTCATAAAAACCAAACTTTACACACACAGACTATCACCAGTTTAACTATACCGATTTTTTTTTACCAGTATTTAGATTTACTTAAGGTAGTACTGATACTTGTGTATGGTATATGGTGAAATGGATGATCTCGTGAATAATTCATATTTCCAATCCTTTGCTCGTATTTAAATTAATACATTAATAAGTTGGCAGCCGAAAGCTCACAAAAAAATCTCACCTCAGCAGACCAACTGACTACAAAATCTTGTATTACTACAAGTATAAGGTAGATTAGGAATAATTTGTAAATTTTTTGAAATCTGGACATTCTGGTTTTTTTATGAGCCAATTCCAGTTGGTATTTTGATCTCTTTAATCTTGATTTTGATATTTTCCTTAAAAATATCTAGGCTTTTTCTATAAATAAAAGATTTTCAGGTCACTGTATCAAATTTTTTAATCCAAAAATAAAACATCTCCATATTCTCCATATTATCCCTAATCTACCCCTAGATTCTAGATTTAAAGTCTTAAGAATAATACCAACTTCAAGATTTGATTTTCAACAGAAGGTAATACTACAGATAATTCTACAAGGGGGACCCTTATTCGGATAGAGAAAAGCTCGGAAAATTAGAAAAAATCCTTTTTGGCCGTTTTTATAGGTTTAAGATCGTACTTAAAACACTTGAAATTCATCAAAAATTTTTAAATACGATCGTATTTGTGCTTATAATTAGAAATAATTTATAAATTTTTGATAAAAATCGAGCTTTCTTTGATATTTCAGAGCTTTTTTTCAAGTTTTTTGGGCCGTTTTTCTAAAAAAAATTTAAAGATATAATCTGACTAAAACTAGAAATTTTGAAGAAATATCAAAATTTTGTCAAAATTTTCATCGAGTTTGTGTGTTCAAATTACAAAAATTTCCAAATTATTTTTTTTACGAAAAAATCGAGCTTTCTTGATGATTCAGAGTAGTTTTTTCTCAGTTTTTAAATCTTTGAATTTTGAAGGTAGCAAAGAATACTAGTAGAAGGTAAAGATATTTCTGGCTCAAAATAAATCCCTCAAGATAAATTCTAATTCTTTGGACCATATTGAAGGATCATAAGAAGATAAAAGTAAAAATATTTTTAAGCTTTTGTAACTACTTTGTAACCTGTCAACTACCTACTTATATCCTAAGTATTAGTTTTAGATACGGAAAAAAAACCCTTTAAAATTTAACATAGGTACCTATTCTTTATAGACTTGTGTTTAATTTCATCCCTATTTTGGTTGAATTTACCCCTATATATATGGTCTAACTTTATATCTGTTTGAAAGTAAGCCTAAATTTTAGTTTAGGTTAGGTTAGAATTTAAATTTTTTGGTCAATTTCATACAGGATTATAGCCATATTTAAGACCAATTTTAGACCAATTTTAGGTCTAAAAACCTACAATATAGGGGGTAAATTCCACCAAAATAGGGATGAGATTAAATCAGATCCTCACATAAGCCAAATACCTTTATGGTATAAAATATTTGATAAAAAATTAGGGTTCAAAAAGGTCAAGAAAGAAACCGACAATCAAAATTTCTCAAATCCTTCAAAATTACAGAAATTTTATTTTTTTTTTTGGGGATTTCAATATTTATACTAGAGATTAGATATGGATTGTATTTAATTATTTACACAAAATTTTAATATTTAGACATTTGCATAAATAGTGTAGGTTATACAAGTATGTAGTTTACTAACATTTTGTAAAATCTCAAATACTTGAAAAATCACTTGAAAGTTGTCTCGATTGAGAATTTTTGGCTTTGAAAATTTGGATTCCTTGAACGTGTTTTGGTTTCGAGATTTTGAGTTTATAATCTCGATAAATTGAGATGACAAGTTGATCTGTCGAGATTAGATTGGGAAAACATATCCAAGAAATTCATCATTTTGTGTTTAATCGAGGATAAGATTTAAATTTTTCAAAAAAAAAATCAAATACCAATTACATTTATTATATACTTGTACGCTTAAAACATGTTTAAATTGTCATTGAGGTCGTTGGATATTGTAAAACTAGGGTTTAATTAACTACTCTTTAGCTACTGATAATCCTAAGTTTATTTATTTTTCAGAATCTAAGGTCAACTTTCGGGTCAAATGGATTTCATATTCGGAATTTCTCTCATCGATTATCCTTATGGCCACTTAAATCTTATTTTTGATTTTTTTCCAATTGATTACCATAGGAATTGGGGATACTTTAAGGCTCCAAAGTACCCCAAGGGATGAGGTAATCTTAAATTTCTGTTATATGGCACAACAAGACCCTATAAGGATCCTTCATACCAAGTTTGGTTAAATTTGGTCTAAATAATCTTCGTGTTATCTTGAGGACAGACAGACAAACAGACAGACAGTCATACATGACTCATCTCATGAAGGATAAAGTGCAGCAATGAATAGTAAATGCTCGCTTCGTTCGCAAAATAAGGTGGTAGGCCAGTATAAATAGGTTTTATAAGAATAGTTTATAAAGCCAATTTACAGAATAAAGTTACTAATTATTCAAAAAATCTTAATTAGTAGATATAACATAATACATAACATCTTCCTCTGGAACTTGTGTAGATATTTTGATTTTAATACTAAAAGAATGTGGATATTTTTGGGTTCTCAATGGGCTTTCTGGCATTTATATTAAGATCTAATATTCAAAGACCTGAAAACCGAACCGACTCTTATAAGAAAAAATACAAAAATCCAAAAATTTTATTCATATCGAAAGCTTTCCTATATTCTAATATTTTTTTAAATGTAGGCTGGAAAATTTCCAGTGGAAATGTGACCTTTAGACATTTTGACTTTAGATATATATGGATAGGATATTTCAAATGAGTCGAATTATGATTCCAAAGGTGTAATTTAGTGTGATCTAGATCACAATTTTTTTTTCTGAATAAATCTGTATTTAAATGAGCTGAAGCTGAGGACATTTCTCGAAGGATAAGATCCAGATGATGAGATTATCAGACTTTTTTTCTCTCTTTTTCAAGATCTGGAGATGATTTGTGACCAAAAATCTAAAGGTAAAAAAACACAGATTAAATTGGACCAGAGAGAGATGAGATTTAGATTGACGAGATTTCAACTCGATTTTGATTTTGATGTCCGTTTTTTTTCAAAAATGTTTGTCCAGCCAAATCTATGTATTAAAATTTAGATCAAAACTGTTCATAAAGCTCAAATTGTTTATTAAATCTTGGAATATCGTTACAACTACAGATAGACACTAGATATAGATATAAAAATATCAAGATAACTACTTGGTTCAGCCGAATACAGGCTGTTCGAATTTCTTAAAAATTTCTGGACTATCCCTAATCTACCTCTACTTTTTCTGGTAAAATATTTTAATTTGGACATATAATTTGATTGAAACCATTACTAGATATATAAGTTACTATGTAGTAGTATAAATGCGAGCTAAAAACTGAGAAAAAAAAATTGATTTTGAGTAGATGTCTGTGGGTGATGAGATCTCTGTTTCAAATGCCTAATAGCCCAAATTTTACCCATGTAAATCTACATTTGAATCTCTAAACTTAATATACAGATCCTGAAGAGTTATTTCAAAAAAATAAATAAATATCGACTAGACATTTCTCTCATTGTTTTCACAATCGAATCTTCAAGTCTCAAGTCCAAGAAAGGGTTTTTTTTGGACCAGATAGGATCACTTACATTCATCTATCTGTAGTATCCTACCTACTTGCTATTGACTCTTTGACAAGGGACAAAATATTCGAAAAGTATTCAACGAAGAGCCCTTCAGGGTAAATCTGAATACTCTGAACCAAAAATTGTCAAAAAAGATTTTTCTGAATTGGTCCAGTAGGCACTTGGATACACAAAGATCGAAAAAACTTTTTTGTCAGAAGTCAAAAATCAAATTTTTCAAATTCGTCCCTGTCTCTACTTATCTAATACAAAGTACCCTTACCTATGATGCCTATGTTTGAAAGACTGAAATTTCTTTAAAAAAGTAGGTAGTATGTACTTAAGTAAGTAGACTTTAAGCAAATTTTGAGTACCTAATGTATTTTGGAGATTTTTTTTTAGAATTTTCTAGAATATTTTCAAGTATCAAATCTGACTGGGTCAAGTGTCCAAGTACCCTACCTATATATTTTTTTAGAGCTGGTTAGCTCAGTGTAAAGTGTAAAGTGTACAAGTACAAGGTTCAATTGTCCAGAATTTAATTGCTTGTTCTCAAATATATCTGATCACACTTTCGGGTGGCCGAAAATTTTCAATTTTCAAATCTTTCAAGACAAGTAAAGCGATACTCGCGTTACGGATATACTTTTCAACGATTTTTGTCTCGAAAATTATCGAGTAAATACTCGTATCTACCTAATTTTACCAATTTATTATGTAGGTAATACTATTTTTGAAAAATCTAGTAGGTACCAAGTACCAAGCTACACCCAGAAAATCTAGTACTCGTTGATACAGCTAAATAGCTAAAGGTTTGGAATATTCTGTTTCTGTAATCCATAACCATAATCAAGAATCAGATACAAAATTCGGACCTTTTAGTTACTTTGCTTGAAATTTAAGCTCTGTAGGTGTCTGGACCAGGCCAGGGTCATGTCAATTGTCTCAAATTTTCAAAAACAAGTTGGATTATCAGCATTTATCACAACACCTCATTTAACTCTTGTTTACCTACAGAATGCTCTAATTAGCTCATGTTTTTCATACACTCTTGTAAGTACCCTACCCTACAAATCTTATTATTTATTACGGATACCACACATTCGTATATTGTATAAGGTATGAAACTGAAATTATGTATCTGATTTCCTAAAAAATTTGAAGCTTGGATTAGATTATTTTACAGGTAGGTAATAGAAATTTTGAGTGTAGGTTTAACTTCAAATATATTTAGGTAGATTTATTTGTCAAAAAAATTAAGTCATTATTATGTATGAAACACTGGTAATATTAAAAATATTTATACCTACAGCCTACAGTAGTATATTAAGTACTTACATAAATAACAAAGAGAGACTCAACAAAAAATAAATTACATCAAAAACACACAGAGAGCTTCAAATGGCTTTCGAAGTCATAATTTAAATTAGATTTAAATAACACTACAAAGTATTTGCTATAAAAATAATGTAAAATATGTAAAGTCTAGTCTAGGGTATAAAATTTGTTCATCTAAAGTCTTTAAATTTACACAAATAGAGATTATAAAGTACATTGTCCTTTTTACATTTTACTGGTAATAATTCTAAATACTTAAAATTATTTTGGACAATATTTTCTAAGAAATAAAAAAAATATCTATTCTTAAGAATAAAACTAAGGTCAGCAGCAGGTAAAGCTGATCACAACTGCTGTTGCTGAGAGGAATGCTTTGGATTTGAATTAAAAAATGCTTTAAAAAATAATTTTTTGAGCTGCTATTGATGGACGTTGAAGAACTGGATGGAATCAGTAGTTTCGGGTAATTTGTATTAGGCACATCAGATTCTGTTCAAAGATATAAAAGCAAAAGTTAAAAAATAGCAAAAAAAGAGTTAAATAAAATGTTAAATCAATCAGAAAAAAAAAGAGAAAAAAATCGTACAGAAACACGGCAAAAAATGACGCAAAAATCCAGACCATGCTGAGAGAGAGCGGAGCAGCTCCGCCATAATAAGTCATCCCACATGCCGGTGGACAAATCGGTATAATCGATTCTAAAAATAATTAGTTGATTAGTTTCAAGGTCCAAGATTGTTAAAGTAGCTAATTTCCTTTACTTTCTTATATCTAGATTCTAAAAATAGTAGTGAAATATCTTTATCTAAAGTTCAATTCTTAAAATTTTGAGATTCTTTTAAGTTCAAGATCTTAAGTTTGAGATTAAATTTAAATTAAGGTACTTAGGACCCTTAGTTTAGGATTAGTTGCTCTACTCAATATTCTTTTACGCCTTGTCTTAATAAGGGTTGTGTCACAAAAGTAATTAATTTTATCTAGCTTAAATATTTTTAAAAACAGAAACTGAAATACTTTTTTAAAAAACATGAAACAAAAAAGGTAAACTAAATTGAAAAGTTATCTAAAATCTAAAGCAAAAAAATATTAATTGTATTGTATTAGGCTAGCACATTCTTTCAAAATCTATTGAGTTGTATGTTAGTCAAAAAAATAAAAAATCTATAAAAATTGAAAAATATATCAAATTAGATACAATCTCGATAAAAATACTTTAATTTATCAAAAGACTATGAATGCATTCTCAACAAAAATTCTCAATCGGATAGTAAATTCCCATTCCTTTTTTAATAAATTCTTACCAAAAAGTTCCACTTGAGCTTCAGCTGTCCCTAGCTTATTTGCTAGACATAAAATAAAATCAGAGTTAGAATATTTACGACTTTCGAGTTCATGTAATTAAAAAGAAATCCTTACCAGCTTTGCAAGTATATCGTCCATATTGTTTCTTTTCAATTGTAATTACACGAAGAGTTGTATCCGTAAATTCATCTGCAGTGGCAAAATGTGAGATCCTAAATATTTAAAATAAAAATCTACATATTATTCATATTCATAATTCACATTAAGATACTGGTATTCTAAGGAAGCTTATTAAACTCAGCCTTTTTAGTAAATTTCAATTTTAAAAATCATAATTCCCTACCTGAAATGCTGGTTATTGGTAAGCTGAACATCATCCTTAAGCCATGAAATTGCAGGTGGTGGATAAGCAACAACATCTAAAAACAAAGTTCAAAATAATTAAAATAATTTCTACAATCTAGCTGAAAAAACTTACGACATTCAATGTCCATATCATATTGAAGTGCTTGTCCAAGTCTAGGCCGGGGAACGGTAATTACCGGAGCAAATTCGACTTCAACCTGTTATAAATTATAATGGAAATTGAATATTAAATCTAAAAAATATTCGGTTTGTAATCATATTTACCGCAATGTTTCTTCTTGCTCCCTTTCCAACACTGTTCTCCGCAACTAATAAAAAGAAATCAAAATCGTTAATTAATTTCTTTATCAAAAATAATATTTCTACAAAATATAAGTTTAAATTATCATTCCAAAAATATTCTAGAGATACTAGAGATAAGGCTCAACATTTCTAATGGTAAGTACTTACCGCAATAGTATGTGCCTCGATCCTCTTTCCTGTAATAATTTTTATTTTAAATTAAATTAGGTAGTCTGAATTTCGAAAAGCTTCAAATTATAGAATCTTTTTTAAGGGCTCATATAAAGAAGATTTTATCATTATAAAGTCGGATTCACCTCAAAGCAACAATATTACAAGAATGTTAAATCACTTTGAAATTACTCCCAACTCACAACTTTGTAGATTTTCCAATTGCATTTTTAATCATCGCCCTTTTAAAGTTTCCTACTTTACCTTAATTTACTTTAATTTAAAACTTACTTGACTGAAAGAATCTTTAAAATGTTTCCTCTATAAATCGACCCTCCAGTCGGTAAAATTGCATTATTTTCTCTTCTCCAAGAGATCCTAGGTGGTGGATAACCTATAATATTTCGGCATATAAAAATTTAAACTCCGATTCCTACTTATAAGATAATAATAAACTAATAACTAATAACTCGAATCAGTTAGCTTTTACCAAACGGTAATATTTTGGACTTTGAAAATTTTCAAAAAAACTGAAACTTTTTTTTCGTCGAAATGTATTCTAAAGGTTCAGAAATTGACCACAAACACCAAATTGGCAACTTAAAGTCCCCTGCAAGGTTTTTAGAACCTCATTAAGGGAATTATGATTGCCTTAGGTTAGGTTGCGAAAAGTTCGACCCATTTCTATGAAAAAAAATTTCGATTTTTTTCAAAAATTTTCCAAGTCCCAAAATACTGTAGTACCGTGTGATAAAATCCAACCTCTCGAATCTCGATATGAAAAAAAGGTTGTATACCTGAAGAATAGCATTCCAGAGTGATAGATTGACCTTCAGAGACCACAAGTGACCTCGTCGAGTTGTCCGAAATAACTGGAGGCATTCGGACCAAAACTTCAACTTCGGCTGTCACTCGATTATTAACACCGATAAGGATTTGACATTGATATGACCCGGCATCAGTCTCCTGTAAATCTTTAACTTGAAGTGTATAAAGTGAGCTTGAAGGGTCATACCGAAGAGAAAATCTGCTATCTCGAATGATCAATGTACTCCCGGATGAGATAAGTAACGGATTTTGATTATTCTCACGGTCTAATTTCATCCAAAGTACCTAAAAATGTAAAATAAAGATAGATATTTAACAACTTTCAGTGTCATTTTCAGCTTCATTAAAAAATATTTTTACCGGATAGTCTCGAGCATACTGAACTGAACATTCCAATTCCGTTACACCGCCTATACAATATTTTTAACTTTACAATTAATTAACTCACATTTTTACATATAATCCAATATCTTACCAATATCTTTAACTTGTTGCTGTGAAATTAATGAGATTGTTGGGGTTCTCTGGCAGTCTGCTTTAAAAATTTAAAAAATCATTAATAAGTACCTATAGGATCATTTCATTTGGAATCAAAATATCGGTTCGGTTATTGATTGATAACAAAGGGATGTATGGATAACCGTGGTTTAAACTTACCGATGCTGGTGAAGTAGATCCATAGTAACAAAGAGAAACAAAGATTCCACCTCATCTTGAGTTGTTCCTCTTCAGAGGACCCAGAAGGACAAAATTGAACTACTTGGATCCAATTAGTGAAATTATAGAAAGTGAGTTTATCTGTCAAAATAAATAATAAAAATAATTATTATCAGCGGCGGTTGGATTTTTTAACAAAAAACTTGCTCTACTAAGGATAAGTAAGTAAGAGGACAAAGCAAGGCAAAAATATACCTTTAAAACTTACCAATATACTCTAGTACTAGTGGTAGAAGTAAGTAAGCAGATGTATTAGTTCGTGTTCGTGTGCATTTCCTATATATCCCCACCATTTTTCATATCCGAAAAAAATATCAAGTTAAAGCCTCTCCCTACTCTAACTTAAATGTTTAAATTCCCTCGGGCTGATTACTCATACATTCGATTCATATACATATATACTTACATTCATGAAACTTCATTGAATGTTCCATAATACTTTAAAAATACTAGGTACCTATACCTATACATACATACCTACTTACTTTTACATATAGGGTAAGTTCCTAAGCTTTTAAAATAAAAAAAATAATAATTTAGCAAAATCCAAAACCTATTAAAATATCTATGATTCATCTAGTTGTCTTAATTCATTGCATTAGCACTTATACATGCATAATAGATAAAGGATATTGATTTTGACTAAAAATCAAACCAACTTTGGTAAAAAAAATAAGAACTTGAGAATTATTAGGTAGGATTACGATTACATATACAGGTAGGATCTTGAGTTGAAAACGGTCTGATTTTTTCTGAATTTGATTAACATGAGACTTTTTGCATTTCTTGTTCTTGCAAACGGTTATGGTTGATTTCTTTTAATGGGATTCTTTTTTGTTTCAGGATTTTTGACCACGAATATCAATATCGCCAACAAAAAATGCATTCATCTTTATTCTTTCAAATCATTACCCATTTCAATTTCTATTACTTGATCATTTTCATTGGCTTTGAGGCTGTACTTCACATCTTTAAAGAAATCAATCTACCATATCCAACATCGTACATTGCTTGTGATCTCACTATACTTGTCAGTGCTGTGGCTTTAGAATTTTTAAGACTTGATTTGGGACGCAAAGGGAATCTTACAGAAAAACAATGGTAAAATAATCCGTATTGATTTTTGCAAAAAAAAATTTCTTGAAAATTTTGATGTAATTTCAGGCCAATAATTGGATGTCTTTTCCTAACAATTCCATGTGTTGTTGCAGCTGTTTATTTTTTACTTTGGCAAACCTATGTTCTCAAAATTGAAATAGTTCTTTCTGGAATCCTCTTCGTTTTTCATGCACTCGAAGTTCTCTATTTACCCTTTTTGGCCTTTGGATTTTCAAAATTTTAGTTTTCAAATTATACGATATAATAATAGCGTAAAAAGCTTCTTAAAATACAATACCTACGAAATAAAATAAAGATAATTATTTGTACAGTTATATTATACTTTTAAAAATAATTTACTTCGTTATAATGTCATTATAATCATCAAAATATCAATCGATCAATGTTAGAATTACATTAAAAATAAATATTTTGTTAATAAAATAAATATTTGTTTGGTAACTTTTTATAAAATACCCCAAAAATATAATTACCTATCCTCAAAATAAATGGATATTTAACCCTACCCCTTGTGAATATTGACTTTTGTATACTTACTATTCCTATTCCTATTCCTAATCATATTTCATATCATTATCATAATACTAAATACTAATATCACACAATAACACTATTCCTCGTTGTATTTTCTATATTTTGTAAAATATTTAAATCTTATCCTACATCATTTCTTCTATTTAAATAACATTATCAATGCAAATTACTTATGTAATATTCAATTAGATTAGAAATAAATAAAATTACGAATGGACATCTCACTCGTTCCTTAAATAATATAAAATAAATAAAAAATACAGAGACTTGCATGGCCAGAATTCAGAGAGTTTAAACTTTTGTTGATGATAATGATATTATCGGCTTCTTTGACCTCAGTTGTTTGATTCTGTACGAGCAATAAATTCGTAAGAAAATACTGAAAAAGACGAATAATATTCCAAAAACTCCGACAACATTCACGGGATGCAGATATATAATACAAGAAAGTAACACAGCAAGAGCCTGGTGATAAAATAAAAGTTAAATATTATAAGTAATTTTAAAATTACACATTATTTATAACAGAATACCTGTCTAATTGTCATTATTGTAACGAATATAACAGCACCGAACTTTTCAATTGTATAATAAATAAAGAGTTGTCCAATTGCAGAACATATTGACAAGATAATGCAATCAAAAATAAAGTCTTGATTCTAAAAATATTTGAGATTTAGGTATACTTTAATTTTTCAAAAATAAAATATCCAAACTTACTTGAGTCATAAAGGATGCAGATTCAACTAAACTTCCTTGCTGAATTAACGAAACACCAGTTAATAAGCATGAAAATAAATTTACTCCAGCCATCATTCGAACTTTAGGATCATAAAGTAAAGGTTAGTAGAGTAAATGCATCGTAGAAGTTGAGAAATTACAAAAAATAACTTAATTACTTACCAGAGGACATTTTGTAAGTCTTAAAAAGTTCACTTTGCCTAGAGAAAATATTAAAATAAAAATTATTGTATTGTACTACAATTATGCATTCATTCATTAAGTAATTAATTTTTTACCAATTTGATGTAAAGGAATCAAAGACCATATAGCTTGCTAGTATTATAAATCCTGAAAATCCAGTTTCAACTACAGACGACTTTGAACTTTGACTAACTTGAAGGTAATCCCCACTTCCAGAAAGAAACAACACCATTCCAATAGAAATGAAGAAAGCAGTAAAATACTCATAAAATTCATATTTGTTTCTTGAAACTAGTTTTCCCATTAACATGACTGGAATTATTTTGCAAGCTTTTGCCAAAACCTATAAAAAATAATTTTTTTTAGATCATGCATAAATAGAATTAGTACCAAGCTTAGGTAATATAAGATAGCTAGAATAATATGGAATGGAATATGGAGGATATTATTTTTCTGATTACATACCTGTGTAGGAAATGAAACGAATTTTAAAGCCTCATATTGAAACCATGAACTTAAGATATTTGATAATGCACAATATGAATATTTATGCAATGGTGCTTCTCTTTTACTTCGGTCAAATCCAATGAGATATCCCCAAGCAATAAAAAGTGCTGAAATTCGATTTACAAAAACCAGGAATTGTGAATCGGTAAATGATTTACCCGAATATTTCTGTGTCATTATTTTCTCTTGTAATATTCCCCAAATTAAATATGAGACTTGTAGTCCAGCAAAACAGTACATGAGTAGTCCAGCATTTTTGACAAACGATGGACTTGTACTACTACTACCACCACTACTACTTGATGTTTTTGACTCTTCGGTTGGTAAAAGTTCAGCACCGTCTTGTCCATATACACATGATTTAATTAAAGGCCAAAGACATCCTTTTTGTTGCTTATCATTATACTTTGTCCTTGTTATATATTTCACGATAATATATCCTGGAATTAAGACCACAGAATAACCTGGAAAGGAAAGAAATCACATTTTAAATAAGAAAATAAAATTGGAAAATTCTTCTAAAATTATGAACTTACCGCATACATTTACAAGTAATCGAAAAACCCATGATGAATTATAATCAAAGGATTGAAATATCAAAGATACAAAATACAAGAGTCCAGATGTTGACAATAAAAATATACTGAAAAAAAGCATGTTTAACTTTCAATATGATTACCTAATAAACAAGAAAAATAAATAATTATGAAAAAGTAACTTACCATATTGAAATGTCTTGATGATTTTGTTGTAACTGAAGTCTCATTTTTACAATAAAAAGTTAAATTAGGTTATTAGGCAGATAGATTTCAGGATTCCAGTCTGAGAAAAACCATCCAAGTTCCAAGTATTTATTATTCGATTTCGATTAGATGATCAGATTGAAATAAAAGCATCGCATCTGTTCAAATAAAAAAAATATAAAAATTCAATTGACAGATTTTACACAATAAGTTCCTATAAATTATAAATTAAATTACAATGCCACATTCACAATGACTACTGCCCTTGCTTCACTTGCTTGCTTGCAACTGAGTTATTTAAAATTTTAATTAAAATTGTAAATTGTAGACCTATGCCTGTGACCCAAACCTAAAATATGATTTTTATTGATTTGAAATGAAATTGAAATTTAGGCTGGAGTAAGGTTCAGGTGGTACCATTGGGGAAACATAGGGGGGAAACATATGATTTAACATGGGGGAAAC
>JAQIXA010001844.1:0-21545 GCA_034699045.1 Nanhermannia cf. coronata Gr-Ori-00579
TAAGTTACTTTTTTAATGATGATCAATTATTACTAGATGTTAGTCTAGTCCTATAATATTGGTTAATAGTTACCTGTTAGAAATAGAAATTTAGAAGCTTAGCTCTAGCTCTATTAGAATTTAGAATTAGAATATAAATTAGAAATTAGTCTAGAGAATTATAATTAGTTTTATTTTAGTAACTAAAATTTAGTTTAAAGTTTAATGTTAGAAGTAGAATAGAAGTAGAAAGTTAGTTAATAGTTACATAATAATATAAGGTAAGTAATTTAATTAAGGGCTAAAAGGGTAGTTGTTTATTTTATAAAATAGCGTAAATTAAATTAAATTAATTAAATAGATACCTACCTAGTTGTCTTTTAGCTTTTATAGTCTTTTAGGAATATTTAGGCTTAATAGGATTAGATAAATAATTTTTTTGTCACTTTTAATTTTAAACTAAACTTATAAATAAGCCATATTAAATAAGCTATATAGCTATATTTTAAGAGATGAAAAAAAATTCCAGACATTTTTATCGTGAAATCTCTATCTTTGCGTTATCTAATTTCTAGACATTTTAGGTCTAGAGTTTAGGATCTAGGCCTTATTTTTATTGTCTTTGTCACATATTTTTTAACGAACTTTATATTTATTCTTAATTTTAAATAATATTCTATCTGTAGGGAACCCTAATTTGTCGTTATTAAACTATGAACCATGACTATGAACTAACCTAGACATATTTTACCTTTTTAAATGATTCAATTCCAATTCCAATTAGCTCCAATTTTTTTTGTCATGTAATTGTTCTGACTTACCTTCCATTTCCTTATTCATCAGATCAGATTTCAGTTTCAATTTCAGATCAAATCAGAATCAGATCAGATCAGATATTCTGCAGTCTGCATCTCCATACCCTAAATGCCTAATATTCTCTTTCTAGTAGGTGTAGTATTCAGAATTTTTTTTTTTGAACTTTCATAATTTTTTTAAACAACATAATAATTATTTAATAGATAAAACGTTTAGCGTACAATGTACAAACTACAAACTATTAGCAATCAGTTTAACCAATAATTTACATTTTTACTTTTTCACTAAACATACCTAATGCTAATGCCTACATTTGTATTGTACACTTTGTATATTTATATATATACACTTTGTTTATATTTTGTACTTTTGTACTTGTACTTGTACTTGTACTGTACCTTACGCCTTACAATAGGGTACAAATTAATTATTGAGATTTTGTTTAATTTTAATGAAGAAAATTTTAACCTACACTCTACACTACAGTATATATAGTTGAGCAAAACAAAAACAAAACCACTTGAAAAGATTTACCTAGTTTTAGTTTTAAAATATGAATTTATATATATTTTACCAAAAACTAAGCAGCAGAGAGGGTTATTTGTAATTATATTTAGGATTGGTTAGGAAAACGGGAAACATTGAATTCTGAATTCGGGTTCGGGTATAATAGTTTAATGAAAAAAAGCCTACCTAAATTCCTCATGAAATCTATAGAAAATTCAGAGAATTCAGTCAGTTCTTCAGCTTCAGATGCGCTGGCTGCTATTACATATTACATATAGCTATGCTATGCAATGCAATACGCGTAATGTAAAAATCATAGGCCTTTAAAAATAAAAAGAGAAATGCTGTTGAGTTGAGTGGGCAAGTTCGCTAGTCAGCCAGCCAGCCAGTAATAAAAAAGGTAAGCAAAAGCAAACATTTCAATTTCGACTGATCGACCCAGAATTCCGATCAAGTGTAACATTATTTGCTAAATTTTAGTTATTTACTCTAATTATTTCCTTATTTTAATCATTAACTACCATAACGTTGACCTCCATGACCTCGTAAGTTTTAAAGTACCCTACTGACTACTGTTAAGTGCTCTCTAATTTCAGCAAGTTCTGAATGATCTGTGGTTTCTCCAACACTTTCAATTTAGTAAACTTTTATTAAACTACTTTGTAAAATGTATTCTCTTTAATTGAATTTACAAATTGTAAACAGAATAATACAATTTATCTACAAAACTACAATTACATTATATTTAAGAACATCGTAAAAGGCTAACAATTGGCTTTTGGATTGGATCATCTGCACCACCACCATCATCTTTTTATTTTTATTTTGGAACTTTTACTTTAACTAGACAACGAATTAAGTGGAAATAAATATGAAGGTAAATACCTACTTTTAAAATTCTTAAAGTCCTTAAGTTATACTGGTGGTTATAAATCTAAATGTGTAGAAACACAGCTGTTATATGATGTGAATTATGAAATTCAGCTTGAAAAACCAAATTTTGGCCCCATTGCATAATGCATGTGAAATTGGATACTTATAATTTGGTTTTTTAGAGCTGATGTAAGGTTTGAAATGTAGATTTATAATTAAAGTAATGCTGGTGTAATGTAATTGCCATTTATAAAGAATTTATTAATATCCGTAATAGGTAAAATTAAGTATTAAGTATCTACTAAATCTAAATTGATAATTGTTTTTTTACAGTGCTGCAAATCCGTTTTTTGAAAGGTTCTTCAAATTCGGTATGAGAAAGGGTACTGAAGATGAATTGATTGGTAATTTACTTAACAAATTGTATATTTTTATTATAACAACCTGGATAATTATGTATTTGTTTGATTAATTATTATTTTATATGATTTTTTTTCAATTTATAGCACTTAAACCCCCACCAGAATTTCAAGATAGTAGTCCATCACCGTCGGGCCCACTTCCACCACCAACATTATTCGAAGATCATCAAGATTTTTATTCATCATCTACTAGTAGTACAGAGGGAGGAAAACCAGAATTGTTACATACTAGCAGTAGAAATAATTTGAGATCAAGTTTACCAAATATTTTAATAGAAATTGAATTTGATCAAGACGTTCGGGGATACGCTGATAAAATATCCCTATCTATTATTAACGAAGCGCTTTTGATTGGTATATTAAATTAAATCTATAAACTATATTCAATAGAAATAAAGCTCTAATGTAGATATTTTAATTGCAGCACAAATAATACCACCATTAGCATTACAAGCACAATATCAAGCCAAAGCAGCGAAACAAAAATCTAAGCAATCTGCTCCAGCCTCTGATCTCTAATCATTTATTACAAAGGTCTTTGATCATCTTTATTCTGTTCAGAGTTTGAATGAAGTTAAACAGGTGAGTTAAAATTCATTTCCTTTATTTTTTTATTAGTTAGTTTCGTATTTAGTTTTAGAAAGTTAATTTTACTACCATTTTACTACATATTAGGTAGGTAATCAAAATCAATCAATATCAATTTATATTTTGAATTGGGTAATATTAATTCTGATTCTGGTCATATTTATATAAAAATTCATATTCATTTATTGCGTATTTTGGAGAAATAGGTAAGGTAGGTAGGTATTTATTTTCTAACCAAAACCAAAGTAGGTATTATGTGTATGTATTGAGAATTGAGAATTGAACCATGAACCAACACTGAACATATGAATTATTTTTTCTTTCAGTTTTGCCGAAACAGAAAATGTTTCGGTTATTATTACATTTTATTTTAATCGATTTGATATTTATATACATATTTCGATCTCTTTCTTGCGTGTTAGTGTGAGCATTTAATATTTAACTTTAGAACTTGATCGCGAGTGGAAAGTGGAAATATTATGTGTAAATAGTTAATATTATTATTTAATCACAAGTTTATAAATGTGCCCTATAATACAGAGTATAATATAAATCATGTCTAAAATATTTATTCTGCTTTGCAGGTTAGATTAGGTCTTAGGCAATAGGCAATACTGATACTGAATACTTGATTGATACTAATTAATATCCACAGTTGTGTATTTTATATGAATAATTTAAAATAATGTATAGCTAAGAGCAGAGGGTAACCGTTTTTAATAGATTATTATAAAATTCACCAATTGAGCTTTTATTATACCACATCTAGAATTAGCTGTGCTATCGATGCCGACGACCGATGCCGATCTATCTTTAAAAATTAGTGTTAGTGCAATATTTTTTTAAATATCTGTAGGCAGTTAAAATTGAGATTAATTTTAAAATTGATTACTTATTCAGTTATTCCTAAATTAAATGGCTTTTCTCATATTAAAAAGTAAACATTAACTCGCTCTGGTAGGTAAGTAGAGGTAGGGTACTTACTATTTAAATATGTACATACTATAATGTACACTGTACTGTACTACATAATCTCTATACTCCCATTTCCATACTATCGATACCGATCTGTACTGTACTACTAGGCAACTTTCAATTCAAATGGTAGTGAGGCAGATAAATTATTCAATAAGTTATCTCCAATAATCCGTAGTCCGTAGATGATAACTAGGATATTAGTCGATAGTGAATAGTTAAGTGAAAGCAAAAGCAAGCAAAGCGAATTTAAAAATATGATTTGTATTTTGTAGGTATGTACCGATAATTGTAATGCATATCATCAGATATCAGTATTGTACAATTTTCAAGATAAGTTTTGCTAATTACTAATTGGCAATTGCAATTATTCATAGCCTTTTGTAGTATCGGTATTTATAATTTATAATCTTCCATTTCGATTCGACTCGATTTCCTTGATAAACTTTTAGACGACAGATACTGATTACTGATATTTTTCGTTTCGTTTCTTCATAATATAATACCTAGTTTTTTTGTTTTTTTTTTTACTTTACTATTCTGAATCAGAATCGGGTGTAGTTTTTTAAGCTAAATTATTACTCTAAAGATAAAGGTTATCAAATGAAGAGTAAAAAAAAGCAGTACTTACCACTAATTCGCTCTTAATGTTTTTATTTTTGTATTTTTTCAGGAACAGAAAAGCGAAATTAGATATTGATTCTCGACTCGATTTATATTCTAACTTCTAACATCCTACACATTCAAATTCTACTGACAATTATATTTTTTATTTCACTAAAAATATACCTAAATCAAAGTACAAAGAAAGTGTTAAAGTGCGACGACAAAAATCAAATCAAAGAAGCGAGCTATGTTCCCAATATCAAAATCTCTCTCAAATTTTCGATCTCAATGTAGCAGTAATCAAAATCGATACCCACCTTTATTTAATAATACTAATTTGAAGCAGACAAAGGAGACAAAAGAAGAAAATGATTGTAGTAAATTGAATAAGAATCCTATGAATTTAAAATTGAATTCTTTCTATACTGTTCCTCTAAATCTAAATACTTGTGATATAATATATACTTTACCGGTTGACAATATTTCAGTTTTACCAGCTTTAGAAAAGGGGAAAAGGACTCATAGAATTGAGAAAAGTCAAAGTTGTAGTAGTTATTATGATATTGAGGACAGTTTACGAAGTGGTGGACAAAGTGAATTCTGTTTAAATATATTAGATATTAGTAAGAAGAGCTTGTCAAATGGGAATATTTCTTCTACAACAATGAGCATGGGAATAACTACGGGTGGTGGTAGAAGGAATAAAATCCGAAATAGCCAAAGAAATAATAATCAAAAGGATGGGATTGAGAAAAAAGTTCCAAATTCTGGAATTGGGAAAAATAATACTAATAATCAAATATTATCGTCAATGTCAATGGTGACGCACGAGGATACTAATACTAATAAAAGTAAAAAGAAGAAAAGTTGTAAAAATACTTCAATTTCAATTGAAGACAACGAACTAGTTGTATTAGGCAATAGAGAAAATGTCAACATTAATAATGTAAGAATTCTTTTCACAACCAATCACAATTCAAATCCACATACTACTTCTTCTACATATTCTCAACCTCAAGATATTGAAGTTGTATCTGGAGATGATTCCCAAGTGGTATATTCAGTGTCAAAGGAAGAAAGCCCAGCAGGTTTTTTCAATACTTTCATTACTTCTACCAACAAGACCAGTAGTAGCAAAATAGTTGAAGAAAAGAGAAATTTGAGACATTCACTCTTTAAACTTTTTCGGAAGAATCGAAGTAGCAAAAGCTGTACAACAACAAATAATGGATCTTCAGTCATTTCACCAACTTTACATTTATCATCGTTTATTTCTCCTTCGTCAAACACGGATAAACCTACTAGTAGTTCAGTCTCGAAGTCAAAAAAGTTAATAAATAATTCTGCAACTGGTAATTTTGGAAAAGCTGAAATTGATGAGGACTTAGACAACGTCAATATTGAAAACGAGTAAGTACCCTACCTATTATCTCAAATTGTTTTTTGTTGTTTTAATTCATAATTTACATAAGTCTTGTACTGCTAAGCATAAGTTCCTAGACTATCATAGGATAAGGAATAAAACTATAAGACCAACTAGGTTTAGTACAAATATTAAGCAAAAAAGACTATATTATATGTATATGAGATAAAGAAATAGTTTTGAGAGTTTTGAGTTGAGCTAGGGAAAGTTTAGTAAAAGTAGAATGTAAATTAAATAATCGATACTAAAAATATCATAGTTGTATGAATATTATATATATACTTTATTTCTATTATCTTGAAGTTGAATCTATAATATTAGTTCATAGTTCATATTGTACCGTACCCTAACCTATAAAAACAAACCTTACTACCCTACCTACCTACATAGATCGTTTTAAAAGCCTTTTTCCTTTTTGCAGAAACAATTTGGCTAAGAGCGTTAGGATTATCGATCGAGCTCTTCCACTTCCACCAACTCCTGCTACTATACCACCATCAGCATCAGAAACTCAAACTTCTGTTTCTGGTCTATTAAATAGACTAGTTCCAGCAGATGATGAGATTTTAAATAATGAAGATGATGAGTTCTTGGATGAGGATTCGAAAGTACCTTTAGAACCACATGATTTTTCTGCAAGTATAGATAAAGTCAAAGATGTAAGGGAAAGTAAAATAAATAATTGCCTTCATAAAAATATATCTAAAATCGTTATTTAATTGCGTATTTCTTTATTTATCACATACAGTGCGGTTGGTAAGTGGAATACTTTTTTCTATTTGAGTTGATTAGATTTTTATCACAATTCTTATTAAAGTCTAGATTGAAATTTGACCTTCTAAAAGTTATACTCTGTATATTATACTTACAATTTATATCTATAACTTTTCTACTTTTTTAGGTATTGGGGTCCTTTATGCAGTGATGAAGCTGAAAACCTATTAAAAAAAGAACCAGATGGTACTTTTATTGTCAGGGATAGCAGTGATGTTCATTATATTTTTTCTCTAACGTTCAAACTTAATTCTGTTGTTCGTCACGTTAGGTAATTTTACGAACTTTATATCAAAATTTTATTAGATGCATACAAATATAACTAAAAAAATTTAATTTTTAAAATTTTAATCTTTAGGATTGAGCATGATCAGGTACTATAAGTTTTATTATTTATTATACTACTGTCTTATTTCAAGTCTTAAATTATCTTTTAATTTTACAGGGAAATTTTAGTTTTGGACCTAAAAATTCAAAATTTGGATCAAAGACCATTGTGGATTTTGTCAAGAAAGCTGTTGCACATTCAAGAAGTGGTCGGTATCTATTTTTTCTACATCGAAGACCTAGTCTTGGTCCTATGAGAGTAAATTGTTTAATATTTATCTTATTCAAATTCAAATACTACAATATTTTCTCTTTTTTTACTTTTAAATTAAAGGTACAACTTTTGCACCCGTATAGTCGATTTCGCCGCCCTCAGTCACTTCAACATATGTGCAGGTACATTTATTTTATTACCTTACATAGGTAATTAAATTATACCATACATATAATATAGAGAATAGTTCGGGTAGGATTTGTTTTGATGATTAAATTATATCCTTTTTTTATTCCATTTTTTTCGTTAATAATTTAATCTAGACACATAGTTCTAATTTTAGCTTTTGTATTCGATACTCAATTTATTTCTACTTTTTTTTATAGATTTGTTATACTCAAGCATGTAAGAAAGGATTTCATTGAGTGTCTTCCACTTCCTCCACTTCTTATCGATTACTTGAATACAGCGCATTACTACTATGAAGAACAAAAGTCTGATTCAAATCCGAGTGGACAAAATGACATTTAATAAGTAAAAAAACATAAAGGAAGGATAGCCTTCACTACTCGATAAAATTTTCAATTTACCAATCAATAATTAACTACCTAGGTACCTAATACATACCTAACTAGGTACTATTATGGTTAGGTTTAGGTTTAGTACCCTATATTTAAGTTATATTCTATTCCTACCAATTTAATAGATAATTTACTATTTACCACTCTATTAGACTTTAGCAATTTAGTTTGTTAAACCTAGATATATACTATACTAGGTAGTATTTAGTAAAGTATTAGTTTACATAATTATATTATTTTATTATGTGTTTAATTGTTTGCCTTTATGGTCTACTTCTGACTACTATAAGCTAGTATCTACTACTACTGCCTTTGTATTGATTTTTAGTAAGGTTTATCATTACTCATTACCTATCTACTTTTCCTTTTTAAGTTGTTGGGTCATTATTATTGAAGAGTTTAATTTATTAAGGTAATTAGGTTAGGTAGATGTATAGGAATTATATTGACAAAAATCTAAAATTTATTTGTGATTATTTGAACGATACTGGAAAATGGTTTTAAATTTTAAACTATGGACTAAACAATAATAATATTCTAGACATAGACCTAGAACCTAGGGGAGATATTTTATTTCCATTCTTGTCTTGTGTACTTTTAATATAAAGGTATCAAAATACGCTCAGATTGTAAAAATGTATCTTAATCGTCAATCGTAATTATCATAACTTTATGAGTAGCAAACGGTTAAGTAAATCGTATAAATTACCTAGGAGTAGGTAATTATAATTTTAAATAAAACATAATTTTGTATCGTGTCTCGTCTCATTGTCATTCTCGAATAGAAAAATAGATTAGAAATAGACTATAGACTAGTAGGATTGCCTAATAAATCTTTAGAAGCCTTAACTTTTAAACTAAACCTGTTCGCACCAGTTAAAAATGTATTTGTAATTTGTAACAATCTAAATAATTAGAAATACACTTATTACTATCTCTCAAACTTATGTACTGATAATCACAAGCAGGGATTGTGCAAATCACCATTTTAAAAAGCCTAAAATATTGTATAAAAATTCATTTTATCAAGTACCTAAACATGGAAAATGAGCGATAATTATATGCCTACTTAAAATTTATTGATATTGAAAAAAGAATATTATGTATTTACTTATAAACTCAAATAGATCCTTGCTTATGGTTAGACAAAAAATAGATAGCAAAGCAATTAATTAATCCTAGTATTGACTTGAGAATAAATTACAAATTGTGTAAATATGATAATGAAAATGATTAATAAAAAGTATCTTGACAAACTTGAATATTGTTATTTTAGAAGTTTATTATTCCGTGTCCCGTAATTTTTTAATTATTTAAAATCTAATTATATTTAACATAACCATTTTATATAGAAAATATATAGTAACTAATAAATTCTATCTATCTAAATCTATACGAAAGAAAGTCAGACAACTGATCGTTTAATAAATCGATTTGGAATAAGAATAAATGTAAATAGCACAAGTAGTTAAAGTTAGATTTAATAATATTTAGAAAATTAGAAAAATTAATTGACTTCTACTAGTTCTTTGGCTTTTGGTGCATATGTAAGATAATTGAAACCAGGATCTGGTGGTGGTAATGAAAGTGTTTTACGAACCAAAACTACAGCCTTTCTTTCAAATTCTTTTCTATTTTCTCTCCACTAAAAATTAAGAAACAATTAATATATGACATGAATATGAGATATGTAATAAAATAAGTTATATAAACTCGTTTAATATCAAACCATTTTGGCAGCATCGACATTTGCTGGACTTTCATCATTTGGTTCTAAAAAAATTAAGTTATTTATTATAAGAAAAATCAGACTGGTCTCAATAAACTCAGTAAATATAAGCCAAAATCGATTCTTTCTGAGCTGTTTTTAACAAAATCTTCAGTTCGATTAATTTTAACAAACCTGCAAGGAGTGAGACAACGGATAACAAAATTTTCTCAACAGATTGTACAGGTGACCAGCTAATAAAAGATTATCAGCATCAGCATAGGAAATCATAGATATTTAATGTAATGTAATGTAAGTTAGGTCATAAATTATAGTAAATTATAAACTGATTCTGAGAGGGAGAAGGGCATATTATACTTTATACCGTTCAGCTCTTGTTTCATATCCTGTAGGATCATCACCAGGTGAGTGAAGAATAGAAATACAAACACGACCATCTTGATAAACTATAAAAATTAATTAAAATGATTAAAACGTATCTATGAATTTAAATAGGCTAGACCTAGACTTATAAAAATAACTCCATACCATTAGGATGAAACATTTCACAAGTAAATCTCATCTTAGGTGGTGATAATGGATAATCTGTTGGAAAGTTTAACTTTGCTGGAAAAACACCACCATCAAAACAGGTTCCTTCAGGTCCTCTAAAAATTATAAAGTAAACAAGCAAAATTAGATAAGGATTCTACTTACCATTAGAACTTTACAAATCCCGAATATGTACAAAGCAATTATCATAAATCATATTTATATTTACGTGATCAAAGCTTCCCATTCAAAGAAATTTTCTTCGTCAATTGGTCCAGCAAGTATTCCTTCAGGGGGATTTAAGGTCAGCTCTAAATAAACCACAAAAACTCATTTCATTAAAGCCTGGCCTAGTCTATTTGTCAATCTTCATGAAACTATGATAAATTATAATTAAATCAGCTCTGAAATACCATACTTTGGCTTCATTTTATTAGAAAATGCATATATAATGTAGAATAGATGCCAAAATCAAGTTTATCAGAGCTTAATTTAAAAGAATAGAGAATTCTCGATATGATTATTAATTTATGAATCATTTAATATTTATCCAAAAAATACCGAAACTTACGTTTATATTCAGCCATAAGCCTTCTTAATGCCATTTCGACGAATTAAATGTCCAATTCCACTAAAAAGTCCAATTAACTTAACAAATTAAAGGCACAAAATTAAGTTTTTCAGAACCGGATCCGGATCATTAATTTTGATGATAAAAAATATTTTTTGCAATTTTTACCTATTTTTACTATTTCTAGTCTAGTGTTCTTTACTTTGCGATTTTTAGTGGGAAATAAATAATTTTTTTATCAAACAAAAATCGAATCGAAGATTTCGAAGAAAATCGAAACGAAAGAAATTTTTTTTGGTAATACATAATTGTTATTTTTAATTGGAATTGCTGTAATTAAAGTTAATTGTTTACCAGCTGGCACCTGGACCATCAGTTGGACCAAGACATTTGACCCATTTCCGGTCATTGTTGCTTTTTGGACTATTGGATTTACTACTGAATTCATTAAGGAATTTAGGCGGGCAAAAATACTCATGGTAAATAAAGGTAAATGTATTTTTTTTATTTTTCTAAATTATAATTTGCCGTATGCTATGCTTAATCAGCTCTGAAAAACCAAATTTTAGCCTCAATTTTACAAGTGCAAAGATGTACTATTGAGGCCCAGATCTGGGTTTTCAGAACTGAATAAGAAAATAAGAGTTTATTGTTGTGTATAATGCAAATGCATATGTATTGTATTGTGATCTGTGGCATTTGTATATAGGTACATATAAAAGGTAATTATTTATTTTTTAAATTTTAGCTCTCAGATACCTTACATTACATTGTGGTGAGAGACGAGAGTCCTTAGTCCTTAGTTTTTATAAGGGTAAGTAAGTATAAAAGAATCTAAAAAAATACATAGGTACCTTACCTACATTTAGAATATTCTAAAATAAACCTTTTTTACTTTTCTATGATGATGTAGTAAAGAGAGGTAGACTGTAATTCTGCTGGAGTCTCTGTGGAGTTTTAACTTAAGGACCTAGCCTAGAGATCAAGTTTTGGTTATTGACATTTAGACGAACATCTACTAAACTGAGGTATAATGCGATTTGATATACTTGACAATACTTATTTTACTATTTTTTAGGTTTATAAGGCATTAGGTAATATAATGACAAAATGATATTTGATTTTACAGGTTCAAATTCATCACTCAATAATGATGGAGGTGGAAGATTTAGAATTAGAAATAGAAGATGTCGAAAATGTACCCAATATTGAACCACCGCTACCGCTTGCTGACGAAGAAGCAGAAGATATATCTGACTATGATAGAAAGGAGGCAGAATTAATGGCATATTTGGAGAAAATGAATGAACCAGAACCTCCCAAGAATAAACTTGAATTGCTCAAAACTTTGCCAAACTATGAAGAAATAATGAAAAAGAAACCAACACAAAAGAATACTGTTCAGAATGACGATGATTTTATTATTTTTGACGAGAAACCCAAGAAAATTATCAATGGTGGACAATTAACTGGTGGAGTTCAAACACTTTTAAATAAATATATCAAACATACTAATTTTACTAAGAATAAGCCTGTTGTAAAAGAAGCACACTATCCTGTAAAGTAAGTAATTGTTAATTTAATAATGTTACCTACATTAACTTTGAAATTTTTTATTTCTCTATGATTTATTTTATTTATAGTATCTTGAAAAAAGAAGAGAATTCAGAGGGTATAACCAATTTCATGGTTGAAGAAAATGATTTCAAAACAATCGAAGAAGATAGTCAAATATTTAGTGACAAAGATGTTGTACCCGGTGCAACATACTGTAGATTAAAAAATGATTTATTAGCAAGAATTAATGAAAAGAAAGGTCATAAGCTTGAAGAACAAGAGAAACTCCATGCAATGTATTCTGAGGAACGCGATTTAGAGAATGAAGAGCAAGAAGAAGAGATCTTAGATGAAGATTATAATTTTAGTGATGATGAAATTGAAGAAATCGATGATAAAGGTGAAGAAGGTGATGCTGAGGAAAGTGAGGGTGAGGATATTGCTGATGAAGCTGAAGATGAAGAGCTAGAGGAAGAAGAGTCTGATGATGAAGGTGAAATTACTGTAATTGAAAATAAAAATTATGATGACAATTCTGATGACGATGATGTTCCAAGAAAAGTATCAAAAAAGAAATTTGTTTTTATTGAAGATGAAGCCTCTGAAGATTCAGATGAAGAAAAGAGTAAAACTGCAGACGGGGTTAAAATTATTAATGATGAAAGAGAAATGGTCAAACGAATAGAAAAAGAAGAAAAATTAATTGATGATTCATTTATTAATGATGATCCAACAACATCTGAAGAGTCTGATAATGATAGTGACACTGAATCTGGACGTGAAGAACGTAGAAAGTTGAAAAGAATTGAATCTAATGTATTTATGAAATCAATTATCGAGGCTGATACTGACAATAATGATTCATTACAAAACAACAATGATTCATCATCAAATAATAATGAAGAAAAAGAATCAAATTCTTTTAACCCAACACCTATACCTGATGAAGTTAGAAAATTAATGGCTACATTGAAAGCAACACCACCAAAAATTAAAAAGTCCCTAACATTATCATCAACAACGAAAATTAGCCAAGAAAATAATACAGATCAAATTGATCTAGATGATTGTTTGGACATTTGTAGTGGACACTTTCCAACTCAAGCACCTCTCACCCCAGAAGAGTCCCAATCAACTTCAAATTTTCCTTTAAATGACAGTGTAGGATTTGATGATACCGACAACATCTCAATGACTTCTGCTAATGATGTTCCTGCAAAATTATCTGAAGATTTTGACTCGGAAGAAATTTCGAAAATTCATATATTTGATAGTGATAGTGAATACATGAGTTCACAAAAATCTACACAAGTTGATGAAGTAGAAAATTCTCAAGAAAATGGCGAATCATCAAAAAGTCCAAATCCATCAAAAGCAGTGTTGAATTCTAATGTAAATGAATTGAAGACTAATGCATTTTCAGAAGTTACACCACCACCAAGGAAATCATCACATAAAAGAAGGCGGATTCTTGAGTTTTCAGGTAAACTAAAGTTTTGTCTTTGTGATTTTACGATTTACTGATCTTTTTATGAATGATTCGATTTATTTATTAAATTTTAGATGATGAAAATGATGATAATATTCCAAAAGTAAAAGAAAATACTCAAAAGAAATTGAATAATAGTTTAGGATTTAATGTACAAGATTATTCGGATTCATCTGATGATGAGAATGCTCAAAATCAGTTTGCTCAATTGAAAAATTACTATGATTTATCAAATGAAGAGAAGAAAGGAAGTAAAAAAGGTGGATTAGTATCCAGTAAGACTGGAAAATTGAGAAAAGAATTTTTTGAAAATGAAGCTGAATTGTCTGGAAGTGAAGTTGGATCCGGTGACGAGGATGAGAGGGGTTTAGATGAATTTGAAGAAGAAGAGGGGGATAAGGAAGAAATTAATGAAGATGAATTAAGAGATCAAGTTGGCCGAGCTCATTTGAAACAGATTTTAGATGATGATCAAAGGGAGCTCCGTTATCTCAAAGATGTTTTCATGGAAGACGCTGAATTTGGTGATCGTGATGGGAAAGGCAGAGAACGTCAGTTTAAATGGAAAGGATTGAGTAAGATATTATTTTTTTATTATTTGGGCGAGCGAAGCGAGCCCTTACTATTCAACTTTGCTTGCACTTTGTCCGTCTGTCTGTATGTCTGTTCGCGGCATAACTCGAAAACTACTTAACCGATTTTAACCAAATTTGGCATGAAGGACCCTTATAGGGTCTAGTTGTGCATGTTCGAAACAAATTTCAGATTGCCCCACCCATTGGGGTCATGGGACCCTTTAAGTGTTCCCCATGTTAATCAAATAGTAAAAATCGAAAATGAGGTTTAAGTGACCTTAGGGGTAATCGATGACGGAGATTCAGAATTTTGTATCCGTTTGACCCTGAAGTTGACCTTTCACCCCGAAAAATGGGGTAACTTTCAACGCTTTGCTCGCACAATATAATAATCAACTTCTAGTGAGTTGATTAAAGCCTAGTTAGTCTCTAGATATCTCTACCTGTAGATATAAATATAAAAATAATTCAGGTGAAAAATATGTTTTATCGAAAATATGTTGTCTCTTCAGAAATGTTTATACCATCCCAAATCTACCCCTCCCTATTTATCGACTTATATGATTATTTTATATGAGTATACCTATCATTTTGTATAATTTTAAGGCTTTATGAGGAGGGATCTTTCAACCTGACAACCCTTGTGAGTTATCCAGGTAGTGGAAATACATGGGCCAGGCACCTCATTGAATTAGCTACTGGGATTTATACGGGATCAATCTATTCGGATTTGGAACTATTTTCTAGAGGTATTTAAATTATTTACTATTGCAAATATTATATTGAAATTTGAAATGCTGTCCTGTTTTTCGACCGTATGTATGTCTGTCAGTCAAATGTTTTTGGCATGCAAATGTCCAAAAATACTCAAATTGAAATACATAATTATTATAATTTTAGGATTTTTAGGAGAACTAGAAGATTTCAGATCCGGTTCAACTATAGTCGCAAAAACACATTTAAAATACAGTC
This sequence comes from Nanhermannia cf. coronata Gr-Ori-00579, assembly GCA_034699045.1. Lineage (NCBI taxonomy): Eukaryota > Metazoa > Arthropoda > Arachnida > Sarcoptiformes > Nanhermanniidae > Nanhermannia > Nanhermannia cf. coronata Gr-Ori-00579. Next base: position 15,510 of record JAQIXA010001844.1, read on the forward strand.
CTCAGTCTGAGGCTTCAAAAGCGATTATCTTAATTCGAAATCCTTACGATGCCATAGTCTCATTCGTTCAATTTCTAGAAGGTAAATTTTGAAAAATTTACAATAATTTAAAGTCATTTTTTGCTTTTTTAAAGGAGGCCATTTAGGATCAGCTTCACCCATAACTTTTAAAAGAAAGGGTACACCTAATTTTTAAATTTTCTAAAAATATCTACAGATACATAGACTTGAAAGTTTTTTTTTAAATTTTAGAATGGCCTAGATATGTTTTAAGTGAGACTTACAAGTGGATTTCATTGACCAAAAGTTGGTTGGAAAAAAGTTCAATCCCATTACTAATTGTGCATTACGAAAATTTGAAATCAGATACAATTGAGGAAATGCATAGAATTTGCATTTTTTTGAAAATTGATTGCCAAAAAAATCTTGAATCTGGTTGTTTTAAAGTAAGTTATCTAATCTTAAGTAAGATAAGTAGGTACCTATTTAGTTAATACAATTTTGCCTATCAAATCTCTTAATCTCCTATCGTACCTACTATGTACTTTTAAAAACAATTTTTTGAAAAATTTTATATTTTAGAGTCAAATTGAAGGCAAATTTCGTCGAAGAATCACAAGAAATTACAAAAAAGTGTCAAAAATCAATTCAAATTTCCCCATTTGGGTCAGAAGGAAAGTTGATAATGGTATTGACTATTTAAATCGACTAATTATGAGGCATGGACATGGTCCAGTTCCTTTAGGTCTATATCCTTTATACAAAAATTACACTCTAATATGAATATACTGTATTTGATTAAATTCTAAATTCATACAAACATTCAAAATCTATAAAATATTGACAGTTACTGATATTTTAATGTTTAAATGGCTTCAAAAACAAAATGCTTGAAAACAAAAAAAAATGCTTACAATTCTAGGCTTATTTTAAGGCTTATATATTATCGTTTGTTTTACTTTACTTAATCTATATGTATGTATATCAAATACCTAACTACTTTTTAAAAATTTACAATTTTTTGAAATTTTCTGAATATTAGATTTAAATTGGGGAAAAAATCTCGAAAAACTACCAGTTTCAAAAGAGTATCAAAATTCAAACACAATTCCTTCTTCCTTCTGATCCAAATTCCGTTTGTATCAGAAGGAAAGTTGACAGTGGAATTGATTATTTAAATCTAATAATTATGATTATGAGGCATGGACATGCTCCAGTTCCAGTTCCTACTACAGAAATAAACTCAAGAATTTTAATAAATCTATAAAATACATATCTCTTGTTTTTATTGGTAACCAACTAAAAATATTCTTTGACTAAAATATTTTAGTCATAGATTTGATTATGTAGGGTACCCTTATACCTAAATCAAATATGTAGTGATATGCAAATATTATAGGGTAGATAAATTGTAAGTAAAAAATAATTTAAAATGGAGGCGAATAATAATGGAGTCAATGTTGAAGCTCCACCAACTTATGAAGTAGCAACAAATTCCGCTGAAACATCACCATCTGGACCACCACCACCTGCTGAAGCAATAAGGCCAAGGCCAAATCCTGTGAGAGTGAGAAATGCTGCTCCAAGACAAAGAAATACGAGTACAATTAATGGTCAGAACCTAACCTAATAACCTAACAATTTACTTGATATTTAAATATACTGATATAAGTAAAGACATAATTGACCTGTCTAATATAGATATGATATGCTCATTGGAATTGGAGTAACCTGTTTGGTAAAATATACTTATACCTATGTATAATCTTTATTATTTCAAAATAAAAATAAATCAAAAATTTGTTACAACTCGTATATCTACTAAGGATATAATTAACCCTACAATGCCAAGTTGCATTGGTTAAATACGTCCAATTTTTTTCCACTAATCTTCTACACAGACAGACGGACAAAGTGCAAGAAAATTGTTGAATGCTAACTGCTCGATTAGCTCGTACAAATTAGAGAAATCAATTTATCTACCCTACAAGTTTATTCAATCAAAAATTGTTAAAAAAACCAAATAAGCAAAAACCTAATTAGGGACTAGAGACTTGGGGGTAGTAGGTACTTTTGATGATGATAAAATTTAATTTTTTCTTTGAAATTCTAGGTTGTAGATTGTGTGTATTTTCTGGCTCTTTTTATTCAATTGTTTGAAATGGCCTTCAATGCTGATCGAGCAAAGAAAGTGAAATCCGATTGGGAATCATCACATGAAGCACTTGTTGCATTAACTGTAGTCAAATTTTTGATTATCATTTTTAGCTTCATAGTCAATCTCATACTTATCCTTGGAGCTGTAAGAATATAAAATAAACCCATTATTTGATATTTAAGATTGTTGTTTTTTAATTGAAATAATTTTTTCTTAGAAAATTCGGGGATTGGTCATCTTTTGGATAATTGGCTCAATTTTGATTGTCAGCTTGATTTTTGTGCAAATTATTTTGAAATTTTTTGGTGGAGAGATTTATGCTCCTATTTTGGACTTGATTGTGGTGATCATCCTGTGTTTTATAATTATGGCTGTCTTTGGATACGTACTTACCATTTCAAGACCAAGGCCAAGGCGAACCTGAAATGAATTAAATCTTAATCAAAATTCAATAGTCTTAAAAAATTGGATTTTATAACTAAAAAAGTAATTGTAGCCTATCAAATAATTCTATTGAATTATTGTAAATTGGTCAATAAAATATTTGAAAAATCTTATTTACTATATACCTAGTATATGTATTACTACACATGGATCTCATTGACCAAAAGTTGGCTGGTCCACTGTCCACTTACTAATCTATTGTGTATTTCAAAAATTTGAAAGCTACCACAGGAAATGCATAGGATTTGCATTTTTTTAGATACAAAAAAAACGTTGAACTTGGTTATTTTAAAGTATAAAGTATGTAGGTAATTCTATGCGTAAAAATGCTTATTCTAATTTATGTAATTCAATTTTGTCCAGTATCTAACCCACAAATTTTTTAAAAAAATTTGGAAAATTTGCCCTGTCTCTAGAGTCAATTTTAAAGAAAATGTCTGAAAATATCTAAAAGAAATTACAACCTGTATGAGTCAGGTCAGAAGCAAAGATGATAATGGAATTGTATTGTACCTACATCTTATTTAAATCTGATAAATCGATTAATTACTAATAGTAGATATGATATGAGGCATGGACATGCTCCAGTCCATTAAAAACTTCTACTTTATACGGACATTTCACTATGATTCCAATATAATGAATAGGAAATTGTAAATTCATTCAAAAACTCCATAATTGAATATCTAAAAAAATTCCTTGGTTTTATTGGCAATCAAATAAAACTTTGAAGTGTAAATGACTGATTTGAAGTGTAAATCATAATATAGGTCCCTACCTACTTACAAATAACGATATTTGCAAATATTGATAATTTGTAAGTAAAAAGTTGCTAAAAAATGGATAATAATGAAGCTGATGTTGAAGCTCCACCAACTTATGAAGTGGCAACAAATTCCGTTGAAACATCAGAACCAGAACCATCTGGATCATCGCCAGGAGAAATGAGACCTAGACCTAATCCTGAGAGACCTTGTGCTGCAAGAAATAAATATGATGACCGTGAGTAGGGTTTAAAAATTTAATTAATTTTTAAATATAATTAAAGACATTATTGACATGATAATTTATAGTTATACTTTTGACCATTGGAATTGGCAGTTTGGTAAAATATACACTTTCTATTACTTATAGTCAAGTATCTTTATTCATATCAAAATTAAAAACACATTAGGTAGGGTATGTGTGTATCTGTACATTAGTTTCATAGGCATCAAAAATTCCAAAAAGACCAAAATTGAGTAAAAGCTTTAATGTATTTTTGATTATGAATAAATTTAATTAGATTATTGTAATTCCAGGTTGTGACCAGTATGGAATTTCTGACTCTTTTTATTGACTTGTACAAAATGGCCTTCAATGCTGATCGAGCAAAAAAAGTGAAATTCGATTGGAAATCACTTGATACACTTATTGCAGTAGCTGTTGTCAGATTTTTGATTGCCCTTATTGGATTCGTGATCAATTTTCTGCTTATTCTTGGAGTCAAAACTGTAAGATTGAATAAAATACTTTTATTTGAGATTCAAGATTTCCTAACTAGTAATTAATCAGCAGCTCTATAGCAGTTGATTATGCTGTAAATTGAAAATTGGTCGAGCAAAGCTGCTTTTGATTTTGAATTAAATTATCTAAAATAATATGATTTATTTTCTATTTTCAAGTTCAACAATGTTATCAAAACAAAATCAGTTCAAAATCTCAAATACCCTAAACTTTTTAAATGTATCCTACTTTGTATTTTGTACCAGGGACTTTAACCTATCTTAGAAATTAGATACAAGGTCACGGTCCTTAAATTAGCTCACATATCTTTGCGTTTCATTTTGTGGAAATTGTGCGGTTTTGGCGGTCCCTTAAAGGGATAGGCCACTGTGTTTAAATAACACAAATAGGGCCTATTTTTGCCATTTAGACAAAAATTTCAGATTAATCCCTGAGGTATATAAAATGGATTCTTTGATTTATGGCCTATGCTTGAATTTACTTTTTTGAAATTAAAAATTCGAGTAATTTGTGATATCATTAAAGCATTGCTCGCAAATTAACTAAAGAGTAGTTAATTAAATCTTATCTTTAGTTAATAATTAAATCCTTTACCTTTTTAGAAAAGTCGGAAATGTCTCATTGTTTGGATATATGGAACCATTTTGATTATGAGCTTGATTTTAGTAAAAGTAACTTTGAAAATTATTGGTGGTGAAATTAAAAGTCTTATTTATTTAATTGGAGTGCTCCCAATGTGCTATTTCATTGTTATGGTCCATCGCTATACCAAAAAATAAATTTATAAAAGGTCAACCTGAATTAAATCTAATCAAATTTCATTTATATAACAAGCTAAATTGTCTTCTTAAAAATTCTAGTTTATAATCCTAAAAAAGTACTTATGTACCTGGATACAATTTATAAAGTCTGAATAAAAATCTTACCTACCATACATTCCTTATATAACTGTAAATAGGTTTAATATTTCTTTATGAAAATCCTCATCAGAAATTACAAATTATTATTCAATAATAAGTTGATAATTTAAATAGATAGATTTTTTAGCCATGGCATATTATTAACGATAGCTAAAAATATCCTTTGCTCTATGGCCATGGTCAGGATCCTTTGTCCCTTATACAGAAATTACATGTCTGTTAGTTAGTTAGTAATTTCCTAGAAGATTACTCGAAAATTATTATCCCGGTTTTGACCAAGGATCCTTATATGGATGAGTTGTGCCATTTGACATCATAGTAGAGATACTCGTTGTTGTGAATCGAGGATTCCAAAATGACATTCATTTTTGGAAAAATGACATTTATTAGACTCAAATATAGTGTTATATATTATGAAAATAATCAAACTTATTTACCAAAAATTTAAATGTAGTCAAAAATTGGGGTGAATTGCGATATCTTGACCGCTTTGCTCGTTCAATTCAATTAGTTCAATTAATAATTGGCTAAAGAGTAATTAATTAAATGCTAGTTAATAATAAAAATCTCTTTTTAGAAAAACCGGATGTTTGTCCTCATTTGAGTATTTGGAATATTTTCATTGTCAGCCAGCTTGGTTTTTATGAGAGAAATTTTAAATTTTCTTGCTGGATATATCTTGATTAATATTCTGAAATTAAACATATTTGACCATATTTTACATTTACATTTGGAATATAATATTATGTAGATGTACGTACCTACCTACTAATTTTCAAATAATTTTAAATTAGAAAAAAATATTCTTATTAGGCTTTCATCGAATAATCACCAGAAATTTCAAAAAAACTAAATTTTCCCATTCTGATCTGATCTGATCAGACATGGACATACTTTATTTCCAATTAACCTACCTATTACCAATAATATAATACTTTATACATAAATTACACTTTAATACCAAAATGAATATTTAGTAGGTACTTGTACCCTAATTACTCAAAAATA
>JAQIXA010001845.1:0-21543 GCA_034699045.1 Nanhermannia cf. coronata Gr-Ori-00579
CTGATTTTTAACTGATTTTGGACAAATTTGTACCGATTTTGACAAAATTTTTAATCGATTTTGCCTTAAACTCAAAAAATATTGGGTTAATTTCATACAGAGGTAAAGTTAGACCAAAAATTCAACCAAAATAGGGGTAAATTCAACCAAAATAGGGATGAGAATAAACATAACTCTTTTCTATAGTCAATTTGATAAATCTTAAATTGATCTTGAGGATTTTATAATGGTTTAATTCAACCTGGTTTTTTTTCAAGAATTTTTATCGGACTTAATTAAGGACCTGTGGTTCATTAGATGGGTTATAAATCTCTCTAGCCGTATAATTTAAATGAACAATTGCATATAATGAACCTTAAAATGACCATTTTTATGACTGGTTTCATTTCATTTCATTTTTTTACAGCTTTGATTTGCCATTTTATCGACATTTTTCAATTTTATTTTATGATTTTATTTCCTATGGGTTCATGGCTTTCCAAATCTATAAAGTCCATTGTATTGTCCTACTATCCTATAACATACTTGGGTTTAAAGTTCAAGTTTTGAGGAAAAATTGAAAGTTTTCTGGACAGGTTTTATGATTTGAAATTTTTTTGATTAACAGCTCTTTTCTATACAGTCCTACCTCTGTATAAGGTACTCAAAAAGATCCATATTTAAAGAAAAAAAGCATTTTAAGAGCATATTAGCCAAGTTCAAAAGTTCAAAAGTAATTTTTTTTCAAAAGGATATCTTGGAGTTGAGTTATAATGGGTTTCTGTTTCTGAACTCTACAATAAGAGATTTAACATGCAAAGGGCTGAAAGCCGAGTATGTCCTTTAAATAATTTGAGTCATTTTATGGTAAGAATGTAATGCGCACACATAAAAATTTCGGATCTGAATTTCATAAAATTTGTAAATTTAAGTCATTTAAAATTTGGATTGACTTCTAATCGAATTTACAAGATACAAAATTTGGCTTATGTATCATACTCATATTTCGAATATTTAAAAAATCAAAATTTCTCCAAAATTTGCATTTTTGACAATTTTTTTCTTCGACTATTTGACCAAAAATCACGCTTCAATTTCATAATCTGTCGAATTGATTAACAGCTCATTTCTATACAGTCGTAGCTCTGTATAAGGTACACAAAAAGATCCATATTTATGGAAAAAAGCATTTTTAAGAGCATTTTATGATATTAGCCAAGTTCAAAAGTTCAAAAGTAATTTTTTTCTAAATGATATCTTGGGATTTTAATGGCTTTCTGGCCTTTATGAGATTTAACATGAAAAGGCCTGAAAACCGAATACATCCTTTACCTTTAAATAATATGAGTCATTTTTATTTTAAAATGTTTCAGTTGAAAAAGAATCTGAATTTCATAAAATTTGCAAATTTAAGTCACTTTTAATTTGGATTGACTTTTATCGAATTTACAAACTACAAAATTTGGCTTAATTAAAAAATCAAAATTTCTAAAAAATTTCATTTTTGACACATTTTTCTTCGACTATTTGACCAAAAATCACGCTTCAATTTCATAATCTGTCCAATTGATTTCAAATATTTTAATGTATAGATTCTTATGGCATAATTTTGACTTTTAAAAGCTTGTTATTTTGCATAAATTATAGCAAATACCAACCTATCAAAGGATTTTTTTGCCGATTTAATTATCAATTTATGTAATAGTTTTGAGTTAATAATTTCTAATCGATTGTCTTTTGACAATGACAATGATAACCATCAATTTTTATGACTCAAAAGATCATTAACTATTTCATAATTAAAAATACAAAAATTTCAATTGAAAATACGGAATTTTATGTACTAAAGTGGTGTCTATTGACGTCAGTCCATAAAAGTGTCCCAAGTGACGAATAATTATGAAATTGCCGTGTTTTTTCGAAACATTTGGATAATTAAAATTAAAATTAAAATTATTTTCATAGTTGATTTGCATGACATTGTCATATTTGAAATTAAAGCTGAACTACTCAGAAAAAATGCAAAATTTCGGCTGGAATTGAGAAATTTTCGAACTTTAGACACGTACACTTGTACTTATAATTGAGCCCTTATCCTTGTGCCTTGTACTTGTTATAGTACAGATATGTAGTATTATAATATCTAAGAACTTGATTTAATTGACTGAAATATATACAATTTTGCTTAAAAATGTTTCAAAACATCAGAAAAGCTCTCATTTTGCAGCATTTCAAGTGGATTTTCTGTGGATTTATGTCAAAAAGGGTAAAATTAGACAATAATTTGAAAAATTTGGTAATTTTTATACCTTACTAATACATATACTAATACATATACTAATACATATACTAATACATATACGATATACTCTTACCTAGGTACAAGATAATTTTTCAAAATCAGTCTATCTAATTTCAAACACAAGTTTATTTCAAATGCAAATCGCCATTAAAAATAATAAGAAGGAAATTTTAGGAAATTTTTAAAAAGTCAGATGCAAATTCGTAATATTTTTGAAAAGTTATTTGCTTAGAATTAGTAGGGTACAATTATTGATATTTAAAAATTGAGGAAATTTTCTTTATGCACTCACTAAAGAGACTTTTCCTAAATTTTTATTTGAGTTTTTGCTACCTTTAGAAAGGAAACTTGCATAATTAGGGTCTAAATATAATTTTGAAAGCTTTTTTGAGAAATATTGAAAGATTTGAGCCTAATCTTTTACTTTAAAAGACCCAAAAATGACATTTTTTATACGATTTTGAGATTTCTGAGAGGTAAAAAAATACGTAAAATGATAGAAACTTGCATAATTTGATCCTAAATGCATTTCTTTGGTTTAAAATGGGATTTCTGGCCTTTACAGATATATGAGCTTTAACATGCAAAGGCCTAAAAGTCAATTTGCCCCAAAATAGGTTTTAGATCCTTTATTTGTACTAAGGCTTCAAATTGCAAATTTTGTAAATTTTGTAAAGGATATCTTGGTGTTTTAATGGGCTTTCTGGTCTTTATATGAGCTTTAACATATAAAGCCTGAAAGCCGAATACATCCTTTAGTAGGACAAGCTAAATTTTTATCTCTCTTTTAAAATTCATTTTATTTTGATTTGCTTTTTTGTCGGCCGTTTTTTCTCTCATTTTTGACATAGACTGAGAACCGCAATTTCCAACTTGAAAACTCCATAAACATCATTAAATTTGTAGTTTTTTTTTCGATTTTTTATCCATTAACATGTACCTACATAGTACATGTGTATGTAATAGTACAATGGATAAAAAGATGATCAGGTATAGTATAGTATAGTAGTAGGTAAGACAGGTGGGAACCTCCGTTTGTTGATTTTTTTCCCACGGGCTAATGCCCACACTTCCTTTCCCACCTCTACCTCTCTCTATTCTACTTTGGACTATTTTGATAATTTTTGTAAAATTTCAATTCTCAATCCATTGCCTAACCCCTTAATAAGCCCTATTTACTTCTGTATCTAAGGATAAAAAGTCCAAAACCAGATCAAATACACTAAATACACCATTTATATCATCGTGTACTGTACATGACAGAGTATAACCTCTCTATAAAGTACCTGCAAAGAAGAAAAAACTGAAAAATTTGAATTTTAGAATATTTTGTTTGTACTTTCAGACTTAAAAGGCTCCATTTTTAGGTCAGTTTTAAGGATAATATCACATCTATCATTTTTTATATAAAAGTTTCACTGTATTGTATTGTATTATGTATATTGAAATAATTTTCGGTTTTTATAAAAGTAGCCATTAAATAAAAGGTAAAGTATCTGAGAAAAATTACATAATCATAAGAATTAGATGATATTTACAGATTCTACAAAACTGGATCTGATTATTATATAGATATCTGTACATATTAAGCCAATCTTACTAAATGTTATGAAAAAAATTAACAAAATCTGTTTCGAAAATTTTCAAAAATTATCAAAAATCAAATTTTAAGCTGATTTATCTACAGTTGAGGAAAGCTTCAACTAAAGCAATAAACTTTAGAAAAATTTCAAGAAATTTCATTCAAAAATTCCATAAATGAGTTTATAGCTTAACAAAAATCTAACAAAATTTCTAAATCTTAAAACTAGACTTGTTTATGTATCATATGTAGGTACAATTTAAGTCAAATTCTGAGATAAAAATCTCAGAATTTTGTCAATCTTAAAGCTAAAATCCTTATATCTATAGACGTATACTGTATAGGTATATTTCAAGTCAATATTCCTAATTTTCTATTTAAATTCTCAAAAATCCTAGGTTTTTGAACCCATTTATTTATGACATTTTGATAGACTTTTGAGATGCAAAGTATTTATCAGGCTCAAAGGATATCTTTGGGTTCTAATGGACTTTCTGGCCTTTATATAAGGTCTAACAAGCAAAGGCCTACAAGCCTAATAGATCCTTTACGTAGGTTTTTGCTAATACAATTTAATTGAAAAGAGAATAAAATATTTTGAAAATAATTATAAGGAAACTGATACAGATAATTGACTCGACAAGCTTCAGATCAACTTTTTTTTTTATTTCTTGTAATTATTTACGAGTTAATGAAATAAATATTTGTTTTTTCAGATACTTGTATCTGTACCCTATACCTTCAGATACTTAGATACTTGTAGGTATCTGAACGTGACTTATTTAATTAGTTTCTTTTATTTTTTTCTGTAGAGTTTAATGGCTTTATTTCGCAAAAACAATAAACACATCTCTCTCTGTTTTGCTTCTTTTTTTGCGCAAAATTTTGCAAATTTTGAAGACTTCATTAAACTTTCATTAGTATAGAATCTGTGTATAGTGTGTAGGTAGATTTTTTTTTTGAGAAATTCAAGTACTTATATAGGGCTATAAATTAAATAATTATACTTGTAATGACTTTGCAAAAATGTTTACTTTTTCCGAAAAGTAAAATAAAATGAGATTCTTACAAACATTCAAATACCCTCACAAAAATATCCTGTCAATATGAGGAAATGTCAAAATGTCTAAAAAAAAAATTGAAATATCTGAATAAATGTGGGATTTTGAGGGTAAAAAAGATAATTTTGGACAAAATTTGGACAAAATTTTAACTGACAGTTCATTTGTAAATGAAATTAGTTGAATTTACTTTATCCCAATAACGACATGTTAAAAATTATTGTAAATTCCTGAATAGTGTGATTTAGATTTGTGTGATTTAGATGCCAAAAAGTAAATTTTGAAAGAATTTTGTTCAAAATTTTGACTGACAGATTGAATCCAGAGTCCCAGAGAAGGTTTATTTTGACATTTTTTTGGCAAAATTAACAAGTCTATAAATGTTGAAAAATGATCGAAATTCCTGAAAAAAGTATGTTTTAGATGGAAAAATGTAAATTTTGATGAAATTGGACAAAATTTTGACTGTCAGTTTGAAGTTAGTCTACCTATAATATTCATAACCTATAAATAATTGATATAATGTTAATAAGCACAATCAACTATCTTTTGTTTAAAATTTACAAAATTTGGCTAAAATTCCTTTTAATTGGTATTCAAAACAAATAAAAATTTACCAAAATTCTCAATTCTAGAATGAGAAATGTTAAATTTAGTCTTATTTTAATCAAAATTTTGAAATTTATTTCCCAATTTTGATATTTTCTCTGTAGGTTAAGTGATTGATGATTTAATGATGATTATTGTATGGTATTATATTGATATTTTTTTCTTTGCCGTATGGTTTTTGTCAAAATCAACAAATGTCTGAATTTTTAAAAAATGATCGAAATATCGTGAGTAAAGTACCATCTAAGTTTGTATTCATGTATTTTGTCTCAAATTTTGAAGCTAGATGTTTCAACAATATGATGCTCAAAAAGTAAATTTTGAACAAAATCTGACCAAAGTTTTGACCTACAGTTGGAAGGTCAACAAATCCAGAATAAACTATGGTACAAAGAAGAAAGAATCTTTTTGATTAAAATTTTGCAAAAATTGGTCAATTTTTTTTTATTTGGTATTTAAAACCAATGAAATTTAACTCAAATTCTCAATTGAGAATTAGGAAATTTGGGCTTATTTTTATTCAAAATTTTGGATAATTTTTTCAATTTGGACATTTTACCTGTAGGTTTAGTGGTATATGATCATTACAGTAGGTATTTTTTCATATTTTTTTCAATGACATGTATGATACTGCAATTTTGGTCAAAATTAACAAATGACTGAATTTAAAAAAATGATCGAAATATCTGAATAATATGATTTCGATGCTAAAAAAAGTAAATTTTAAACGAATTTTGGTCAAAATTTTGAATGACAGTTCTAAAGTCAAAGTCAGAATATACCATAATGGACGTTATGGACATTTTTTTGTATCTTTTTGATTAAATTTTCTCAAAATTTGACTAAAATTTTCTTATATGGTATTTAATAAAAATGAAAACTAGGAAAAATTCCCCATTCCAGAATGAGTAAAACAAAATTTAGGCTTATTTAACCAAAATTTTCGAATATTTTTCCATTTTTTTGACAGTTTCTCCGTAGGTTTAGTGATTGATGGTTATTTGATCATTATACCATATATAGTAGGTATTATTTTGATATTTTTTCTATGCCATAATCCATATGATACTAAAATTTCAGTCAAAATCAGCAAATGTCTAAATGTTAAAATATGATCGAAATTCCTCGAATAAATGTGTAATTTAGATTCTAAAAATGTAAATTTTGAACAAAATTTGGTCAAATTTTAACTACAGTTTGTAAGTCTTCATATCTAGAATACACTATTACTAGGACAGGATATGAAGTTGAGCCAATCTTTTTGATTGATTTTTTGCAAAAATTGATCAAATTTTTTTTATTTGGTATTTAAAACCAATAAAATTTAACCAAAGTTCTCCATTCTAGAATGAGAAATTTGAAATTTAGGCTTATTTAAACCAAAATTTTGGAAATATTTTCAATTTTGACATTTTCTCTGTAGGTTTAGTGATTAATGGTTATTTGATCATTGCATTGATCATTACTGAAGGTTTTTTTTTTCGATGTTTTTTTAGTCTAGTATAAACTGCTACTAATGATTCCTTATAAGAAGTTTGTTGTTTTAAAATAGAAGAATTTTAGCCAAATCATCGACATCCATATAAAGTAAATAATACCTATATAAGTACCATAAGGAATTCAAAGTCATTTACATAACAATCCAGAGAAAAATGTGCAAAAAAAATGGCAAAATCAAATGACAAAGGTATTTGGTTACTTCCTACAGTAAAGATTACAGAAAGACATTACTATCTTCAGATACTTTTGATATAAAAAAAGACAAGATGTTCAATTTCGATTGAGAATGCAATTGAGGAATTTCTTTCTATTATTTTTTTTGATTCTTAAAAATCCCAGAGGAATTCGAATCAAATTCAAAATGTCAGCTCGAATTAACTCAACTCTTGTTTTCATAAAGTCCCATTTTTTTAGAAATTTCTTGAAAACGAGAAAAATTGAGGAAAAAACCATCGAGAAAGTTCAAAATATGTCAATTTCTACTACGAAAATTTGAAAAAATACAATTTTTACAACAAAATTTCGAAAAATGTTGATTTCTATTTCGGAAATTTTCAAAAAATGTCAATTTTTTATATCAAAATTTTGAAAAATGTCAATTTTTACCTACTCGTACCAGTAAAGCCAATTTTTGATTTCAATGAAATTGTAACAAAAAACTTCAAAAAATCTGAGTAAAAAAAGTTTTTTTTGACATGGGCAGTTTTACTACATATCTATTTCGATAAAATTTTGACCAAATTTTGCCCAGAAACTTATGAACGATGTTTTTCTTTAAAAATATTTAATGCTAAAAGTTAGAAGATTTGTCCAAAATTTTGAACATTTTTGGTCAAAAAAGCGAGCTATAAATTCAGTTGTATTTCCTCAAATTGGATTTCCTTATTTCTCTTAAAATAATTCCAATCTCGAATTTCCAAATTAAATCAAAATTTTTGGCAATATATAGTATTACACATTACAAGAGATTATACAGAGCAGAGTAGTACAAATATGTGGGTTTTTTTTGCATATTAAGTATTATTTCAATTTTATACCGTAGAAAAGGTATGTAAAATTAAAATAAGCTATTTAGTATTCATTTGCTATTCTTAGAGTTAGTCCTATCTACGAGACTAGAACCACTGTACTTATATATTGTAGATTTGGGTGAAATGCAAATTTTGAAATTTTTATTTCCCAAAGGAAATCTAATACGGTTAAATTAAAACAAAAAATTTCATTCAACTTTGCTCTAAAATATAGATACATACCTACTTTGTGTAAAATATACAAAATTTGAACTTTTATTCTAATAATTCATGCCTGTCTAGGAAGTTCTACTTTAAAACCTAAGATTTTCACACAAAATTTTAAAGGATATATTCGGTTATAAAGGGCTTTCTGGCCTTTATATGAGGTTTAACATGATAAAGACCACAATCCTAAAAGCTTCTGATAAATAAAATTACAAATATTACCAATATGCAGCTAGAAATTATGAAATCAGCAAAAATTTTGATAAAAATTCAATCAAGAACTTCACATTTCGACATTAATTTGTTCAAAATTTTTTCAAAAATTGATATTTTACATCAAAAATCAACCTTTAACTCTCAGTATTGTAATATCCTTTAAATCTTGATATAATTTTAGTCAAATTTTTACCCAAAAAATCGAATTTTTTGATGATTTTGGCCTATTTTGGCTAAGATTTTTACTCTAAATGATCAAATTCGAGCTTTCAGGATAGTACGAGTATCTTTATCAGTAGGCAGTATAGTATAGGGATCAAAATATGTAATTTTTACATTTTTTCATATTTTTAGAACTTTGTATAAATTGCATCATATCATAGGCCATATCAGTAGTAGAAGGAAATGAATTTATTAATTTAAAGGTTTCTGACCTTTTCTCATTTACTATGCCTGATTCCCTGGTCAAACTTTTATGATTAGCCCTGTATATACAAGCCTGTATTAAATTTTAAAATTAAAATTATATAATCTATTTTACTAGAAGATTCCAGAGTTCATATCACTACTAATACTAGTATCTACTAGTATCTAAATTGGCGGTTAAACCGAAAACCTCGAAAGATATCGAAAGTAATTTAAGTTTAAGGTTTTTCAAACTTTATTAAATATTTCAGTTCAAATTCTGCACACTCAATTCGAGTTTAAAAGGCCTTATAAATGTATAGAGATTTGAGAATTTAATTAAATTTTAATGGATTTTATCATTTGGTTCTTTAATAAGCTCTACTGATATAGAAAATAGACTCGGATTTTATCTGGACCCGAATTTTTATTGAATTTACCTCATATATTTTTGATCTAACTTTCACTATGAAATTAACACAATATTTTTTTAGTTTAGGTCAAAATCGATTAAATATTTAGTCAAGATCGGTAAAAATTTGACCAAAATCAGTTAAAAATCCGGTACTTTTAAACCATTTGATAGTTTAGGTTAGGATTTATAAATATTTTGTGTTAATTTCATACAGGGGTAAAGTTATATCACAAATATATGGGGGAAAATTCAGCCAAAATAGTGATGAAATTAAACACACAAGTCATAGAGAATGTGTTTTGAAAATCAATTGGTTCAAAATGGTTATAATTACCCTGTGTATTTACATGGGTAAAAATAATTACTTTAATTATTGCACTATATATTTAGCTCGTTCAAAGTCCAAAAAAATCTCAAAATTTTGACAAGAAATGGTAAATTTTACAACTAGGGGTAAATTAGGGATAGTATCAAATTTAGACAAGCTTTTTTCACCTAGATTTGGTTTCCTTTTGAGAATATCTTGACTAACTTTAGTTATAGATATGAGAATTTCAAGTCTAAAAAACTACTGGTCCTTTAGAGAAATCAATGTATCCAAATTTTAAATACTTTTCAGAACTATCCCTAATCTACCCCTATTTGAAATTATCTAATTAGACTTATAAAAATTTTCATCCTTAGATTTATCTGAGACTTAAATTTAGAAAAAAATTTGGCGAAAATCATAAAATTTTGGCTAGATTTAGATCTTAGAATATCGAAATCTGGAACTTTTCAAATCCTCCAGATTTTTAGATTTTTAAAACCATTTTGAGAATTAAACGACGATTTTGTCCATTTTCAAAAATTAGATAAAAGTTTTTGGGTATTAGATTAGGTAGGGTAGAATTGAGGATATTATGAAATTAAAAAATTAAATAATTAGTTAATTAATTAACCAGGATTTCAATTAACTTAGCACACTTTTGATGGTTTATAAAAAATGCTTTAATTCTTTCTGGCATCAGTTTCAAGTGAAATTTTGGTCGAATAGGACATTTCCTAATTATAATTACTAATTATAATTGCTCAAAATTATCGTAATTATTGCAATTATAGGCTTAAAACACTTGGTGAATACAAACAAATGAAAATGTCCATATTTAAGCGACAAAATTTATAAGTTTTACATCTGTTTTCAAAGGTATTTGTACATCAAGTTAGGTCTTTTTTTGCAGATGTAAAAGTCTCATATCAGATCAGATAGATTTTTGATTTAATCGAAAAATTTCGATACTTTTAAAAGTGGGATTTTGAATAAAATTCAGCCCAAATGGATTTTCCTAAAGTTCTCGTGAAAAATCGTGATAAAGCTCTCAAGTCGAGCATCGATATGTGGAAAAAATACCAGGTGAGGATACACTACCTAAATAATATGTATTATTGAATTTGGTAGGAAATTACCTTCAAATTATTTCGATTTTTTTTCAAATTTTTCAATCTTGTCTATCATACTTGGTATCAAAATATCACTGAAATTTTTGTCGAAATTTCATAGTAATCTTTAAAACAATATGTGCATTAAATCTAGTATCATTTATCAGCTAAAATTTTGACAAAAAATTACTAAATTTCGAAAATTCATGAAAATTTCGAAATTTTTATCAAAACTAGATTGTCATATGCGAGGATTATTATACACTTTTTGTGAATTGAAATATTTTTATTCAAAGGATATATATCTTGGGGTTCTAATGAGAATTCTGGCCTTTATATAAGGTTTAGCAAATGCCAAAAGCCGAACAGATCTTTTGCATAAATTTATCGAAAAATTCGAAATTTTTGAAAAATTTGGCATTTTAGACTTGAATTTTTACCAAAATTCTTAAAATCCAGTTACTAAAACCTCAGATAAATAACCATAGTCAGAATGCTCATACTCGTACATATGTAGCCAAAAATTTTATCCTTTTTTTTAGAAAAACTACAAATTTTAGTAAAATTCTAAGAAAATTTTTGAAATTTTGATCAAAAACTCTATTGAATTGTATGATATTTGCCGAATTCAAATTTTACTCAACAAATCAAAAAACCTGTGAATTTTTCTGCTTCGTATCCTAATGGGTTTTTAGGCTTTTATACGAGGTTTAGCATTGTAAAGGCCTGAAAGCTGAACAGATAGATCCTTTTGATTTTAGAATAATTTAGGATACTTTAGATTTTGATATTTTGGCAGTTTTAAACCATTTCAAGTGGGTTTTAAACTCCAATTTGTACCTTACTGTTCGTTTATAGAGAATAGAGAGTTGTAAATAGTCAATTTATAACCTATAGTTTGGTCCTGGGTGTTTTTGTGCCCTTTTTCTTCAAACTTATGGTCATAATCATCATCATACTTGCTTACTTAATAATAATAATAATAGATTTCATCCAGATGTTTTTTCATAAACTCAAAAAATTTTCAAAACTTGAAGTTTTAAGAAAATAAAAGTCCATAAGAAACCCATTGGACTTTTTGTATAAACCTCAAATTTTATCCTGAGGGCTTCAACACCCCTGCTATTACCATCATCATAATGTACTGTATAAGGTACATATACCTATGTAATATGTACTTTATACACAAGTTTTATCATAGACTCTTATGGGAAATGTACTGGTTAAAATCACACTACTCCGTATAAAAGTATAGGGAATTGTGCATATACGAGTATGAGAACTTTTTCAATATTTTGGTTTCGAAAGTCAGTTGAGCTACAGCTTCAAAGCTGAAAGGATCTCATACCTAAAATACGAAATATACCTGAAAAAAAGTGTCTTTTACTCCAAAATTTACCTCAAAATTTTGCAAATTTTCGAGAAAAATTTCATCGAAATTGTAATTATTCTTAAAACTACTCTGAAAATTTCAAAAAAGTTGAAAATTTGAAATTTCTGACTGATTTCAGTGACATTTTAGTTCAAATTTGACCTTTTTTTGTCAAATTTTTGTCTTAAACACCAAAATTTACCTCAAAATTTTACAAATTTTCCAGAAAAATTTCATCAAAATTGTTACCCTTCTTTAAAACTCTTCCAAAAATTTCAAAAACTTTGGAAATTTGAAATTTCTGACGTTTTCAGTGACATTTCAGCTCAAATTTTGACCCGTTTTTGTCAAAATTTTACTCAAAAATTGGGTAATTTTTGAAAAAATTCAAGAAATTTTGATTACAAGATTGTCTGACTTGTGTTTTGGTTTGAAATTTTTCTAATTCTTACAATATAAAGTGACTACAGAATATATAAGTCTGTATTAACGGTTGTGTATTTTTTTATAATTTTGTAATTTTGTAATTTACCATTTAAATCTGGTGATTAGTGAAACTCCGTTATCTCAAAACACCTTTATCTAAACAAATAGTAGTACTAAATACTGCTAGAATCTAAATAAATAAAACAAAAAGTCTCTCATAATATCAAGTCCAAGTTGTATTTAATTTAATTTGTTTAGTAAAACGGGACTGTGAAATAATTTTATGACTTGTACTATCACAGTATTTATGCCGATTTTCAATGTTTATAAAAGTTTAAATTACAAAGTCTATAAAAGTTGAAAAATGCCGAAAATGCCGGCTTAAAATCTCGGATATTTTTGATCGTTTTTTTAGCTATAAAATTTCAAATTTTGATTTTGAAGGCTTTAGAAAGCCAATGGGTGTAATGAGGATTCGACTGGAAAGTAGGGTAAGTTTATAAATATAATTTCTAATCTAATCTCAGGGATTAATTATCTAATTATCTAATTTTTTTCGAGTAATTAATATGGTTTAGTTGGCCTCTTTTTTTGTCTTTTTGAAGGTTTTTTAAGCCTACAATCTTACGTAATTTTAGGTTTGAATTCACTTTTTGTTTCACTGTACAAAACCTACAAAACCTACTATTAATTTTGATACTTTTTTGTAGTTTAATTACAAGGTTTTGAGGATAAGTAGGACAAATTCTGACATCATACATATGGAGATAAATGTACCTTTTATATTTTAAGATACTTAAATTTGTAGTAAAAGTTTGAAACTTTAGAGAATTGCCTTTTAAAATGATTTATATTTTAGGGCTTTGCATGTTAATCCTAATATAAAGGCCAGAAAGCCCATTAGAACCACAAGACATCCTTTCAAAATTCTTAAAAACTCGTCTAGACTCGAGGAAATCTCAACTTTTTTCTAAATTTCGATTGAAATGTCTTTTAAAATGCATAATATGCCCAAATTAATACACAAAAATCATTAAAAACCTCGTCTAGACATGCAGAAAATCTCAGATTTCCTCAAAAATCTTGATAGAATCTTGTACATATCTCGAATTTTAAGAATTTCATACAAATTGCTTTGAAATCCGAGTTTTTTTATGTTCAATTTGCAGATTTGGGTAATATTTGGAAAATTTGGATAATAATTTCTTTCTAGCAGTTTCTAGTAGTCTTCAATAAAGAGTTTAAGTACTTTGATTTAAAATATGTAAGCTTATATAAGGATAAGTACAAGTTGCTTAATTTGTGATTTTGATTTCATAATCAGATTTGCAAATACACAGAACTGTTGTTTGACTCGCTCCGATTCGATTTAATCTCATCTCTATTTTGGTTGAATTTATACCTATATTTTGGGTCTACTTTTACCCCTGTATGAAATTTATTTAAAATCCTGACCTATATAAACTAAACTAAAGAAATCTTGGGTTAATTTTATACAAAGTGGCAAATTTATACCAAAAATATAGGGGTAAATTCAACCAAAATATGGATGAAATTAAACATATCTTTTTTAAGCTTTTCTATCTATCTATGTCCTTTTGATTGTTGAATCCAGGATCAAACTGTAGATTAAAATTTGGTCAATTTCAAGATTTATATTTGTATAAAGTTTTCAACTTTTGAAATTTTTAGAAAATTTTGGAACTTGAAATAGTCCTTTAAAATTGATTAAATTTACCCCTATGTGCGTGAAATTAATCCAATAAAAATCCAAAGTATATAACCTATACTAAACTAAAGAAATCTTGGTTAATTTCATTCAGGGACCAAAAATAAAGGGTTAAATTCAACCAAAATAGGGATGAGATTAAACATGAGTCTTATTTGACTAATTTAGCACGATTTTAAACTTTTTCTCTAATAAGAGTTTATGTATACTATTAGTTGTACTATTTAAAAGCACGAAAAAACTGAGACTTGTATTCTCAAAATTTATCATTTTGTGAGATCTAGTTAAGAAGTTCAAAGAATCCTTTTTGTAAGATTTAAATTAAACCTAGTATCTACTATAGGATACATAGTAAAGTAAATAAACCCTTATACTCGTAGTTACATAAGAAATTATGAGTTTTTTATGATCCTCTGTGTAATACATTGTATATTAAAATAATACATTTTTGTTGCATTTTTATAATGGAAAAGGGTAGGGCAAGTTTACCTATTCAATTTAGTCAAAATACTTAAATCTTGAGGAATTTCTCATAAAAAAGGCAGATTTGACAAGATCCATAAAAAACGCGTGGAATTCAAAGGATATTTATCGAATCTTAAGTAATCTTTAGTTGTAAATCTGATTGTACTTTTTAGTATTAGAAGTAGAAGAAATATCGAGATTTTTTAGTATCGAATTGAGGAATTTCGATATTTGATTTCTTCGTACCTTTCGGTTACATATTTGCAAAATTGTCGAAATTTCAAAAAAAAAAAATTGTCAAAATTTACACCGTTTTGGAAATAGATTGGACAAAAATTTCAAAAATTTGATTTAAATTTTATAGTTTAAGAATTCCTCTGTTTAAAAATGTCCAAAAATTTGGCCAAAATTACATTGCTTTAAGCAGATATCATAAAATTTGGTCAAATATTTCAAAAATTTGATCATAATAATAATATAGTATAGTTTAGCGAACAGATTTCTTAAAATTTACGCCGTTTTTCAAATAGATTTGCTAAATATTTCAAAAATTTGATTTAAATTATATAGGTAGTTCAGAAACTTCTCTCCAAAAATTTTCAAAAATTTGGCCAAAATTACAACCTTTGAACAGATTTCATAAAAATTAATCCAAATTTTCAAAAATTTGACTAAAATTGTGCCTTTTTGATTCAACATTTTTCAAAAACAGTTCCAAATCTAAAAAATATGACCAAAATCATAGTGTTTTGAAAGCAGATTTTACAAAAAGGGTTCCAAAATTTCAAAAAACTGTTAAAATTTACGACGTTTTAAAAATCGACTTGCCAAAAAATGGTTTCAAAATTCAAAAGATGAAGAATTAATTGAAATTCTACATTCATAAATATGTGATAAGTGTCAAAATTTTGCAAAATTTTGTAAACGAGTATTTTTCAGGCATGAGTCGTAAATTTTACTTAAAATGCACCAAATGTCAATTTTAAAGCTCTTGACATTTCTGAAAAAATTAGAATTTTTGACATTTTTGTAATTTTACTTATTGGCTTATGACCTAAAATCTCATATTAAATACTTATGTATCTAGGTAGATACTTTCATTGATTCTCTGTATTGAAACTTGTTTTTCAATTTTATTTTTGCTATAAAAATGTGCCTGATATTGGCATTGGAATTCTTAAAAATATAAAAAAAATCAAATGGGCTTTTTAACTAGACAATTCTCAATTTTACATACTTGTACATTTTTGAAACAGAATTTTAAATAAAAAATTCAAAATCGAGTATCTGCACTACATAATACACATGAATAGAAATCGTGGTTGGTTTTACTACTCATATACTATACCATTTTATTGACTCAAGTGTTCATATTTTTGAGTTATTTTTCAAATTTCACACCTTTACTTTACACATATACCAGACTGTAAGCTATTTAAATGTAAAAATTGCTTTCATTTATTAGAAATCGATCGTATATTGTCATATGGTTAATTAAATTATTCACAAATTATTTCAAAATTCTTAAAAGTTCACCTTCTAACCTAACCTTTGGGGCTTTTGGGTAAGAATTTTAAGGTCAAATTTTTGTCACAATTTGTTACAATTACACAAATATACAAAAGTATCTGTAAGAAAAACGGAAGTACATTTTATAGGAAATAATCTGATCTCAACTGATCTAATTAACATGATAAAACTACAAGTCCTCGAAAAAGTTGTTCAAAATTTTAGAAAATTGATCTAAAAAACAAGTTTTGAGCATTTTAATTACCTATCTAGAAATCAGCCCTTTAAATGTCCTTCTATTTTCAAATACCTTTTTATATACCTAGAATTTGCCATTTACACCCATTTTTAACAAAAATTTGCAAATTTTTTGCCAAAAGATCAAAATTGCGGATTTTTTTTCAAATTTTGATCATTTAAAAAAAATTGAACCAGAATACCTTATAAGCTGGAAAACTAATTGAAAATTTTGATCTAAAAATCTGACAAAAAAGTTCAAAATGGAGCTTAAATATATCAATTTAAATTCAGTTTAAATTCAAATTTTCACAAAAATATCAAAAATTTCTAAATTTTTTGAAGAAAAATCATATCCTCGATGTAAGTCTAACATTTGAACATATCTGAGCGAGCGAAGCGAGCACTTACTATTCAATTTTGCTTGTATTTTGCCCGTCTTATCAGCCTTTTATTTGCAAACTATTGGACTGATTTTAACCAAACTTGGCATGAAGAAATCTTATAGGGTCTAGTTGTGCCATTTTAACAAAAATTTCAGATTATCACACCCCTTGGGGCATTTTAGACCCTATAAGTGATCCCCAAACAAGGAAAAAATTTAAATTTTTGGGCTATGAGATCCCTTATATGATATACTTTTAACCCTAAAATTGACCTTTGATTTGACACTAAAAAATTGCGATAACTCGAGACTTGTGTTTTAAATACTTTATTCGCACAAGGGTAGTTAATTAAATCCTAGTCTAGTTATTTAGTTTGCATTAAATTGCATTTTTTCAAATGATTTGAACAATATTATTGAATATTTTTGGATACCTCTTCCTTATCCTACTCATATAAAGATAAAATTCGATCAATTTAAATTACATTTTTTACCTATTAGTATTCTATCTAAGGATTCCGTATTATGTAAACAAAACTAATTATATTTACATTTTACAGAAAAAAATAAATTTTTACATGATTCATAATGATTTCCTTATAGAACTAAACAGTAGTATTTACACCTGTACTACATTGTGTAGTAGTATTTCGATGTAAACAAGATCTTTAAAAGTTTTGTAAATTTTTTATAAATTTTTATTGGATTCTCTTGTTGTTGAGTTTGTTGACAGATGCGTCTAGACTTATTCTTATGAGAATTTTTTATTGAATTTGATTTTAATAAATAACAGTACATAGTAGTAGTGATCTTTAGGTGAGTGATTTACATCAGAATCTCTTTATAAAGCCTATTTACAGGTAGATTTTAAGCTTTTATATAGGTTACTTTATATATAGGTTTTGGTCTAGTCTGTGTATAGAGTATAGAGATTTAAATTAAAATTGAAATTAAAAAGATATCAAAGTATATTTCCCCCTTTCACTCAATCATACTCATATCTGAATTACTATACACTATGGTACCTATACAGATATTAAGTATAGTAAATCATATTAAAAATATATTTTCAATCATTTACAGATACCTACCTGTAGAATCTGACATTTAACCTCATTTTCAAATCCTTTGAATTATACGAGTACAATTACAAACCTATATCGATTTGTTTACACAGGCCTATCTAATACAAAGTAGATAGATACTTATTATTACTATTATTAGCCACTGATATAAAGATAAAGTTGTAAAAAATGCAATAAAACCATCGAAAAAGCTCGATTTTTTCAAAATCTCCATATAAGTAGGGATATATTATGGATAGTTCAAAGTTTTTTGAAATTTGCAATTTTCTCCAAAATCAGACCTGTTTCTCCAAGAATATCCTGGCTAATTCTACATACAGATATAAAAATTTCAGTTCATAATAACAGCCTAATTTAGGAAAAAACAGGCATAAAAATTCCAAAAACTCGATGAATTATCCCTAATCTACCTCTACTTAATATGTAGAATGTAGGGATTTATCTATATAATAATATCAATATGATTTTGAATGTAAAAATTCAAAATAAAATGCCAATTTTGATAAAAAGACGATAAAAATTCGAAATTTTTCTTAAAAGTTTCTTAAGTCTTTTTTCTCTAAGTATAAAATCAAAATTTTTGACAAAATTTCACCATTTTTTGAAATTTTGATGTGTAAAAACTGTATCAAAATCTGATTTAAAAGTAAAATTTTGTTGATATTTGTATTGAAAATGTTCAAATTTTTGACTATTCTGATAAATATTTGTGTAATAAATCCCATTCTTCAAGTACTACGAGTACTAGTACTCGTATTATTCGAGCTACTAATCATAAAAACTTTGTGATTTGATTTTATTTCACTTTTATCTATACAGATTTACTTACTATAGTATAATAAACGTAATCTGTAATCTGTATAAGTAATAGTAGGTACATAATAAGTAAAAGGTGCAAATTACTCAGAAATACATAATAAATATAGATTTAGGTCAAAGTACCATTGGATTCCTAATGTAATTTTACAAAAATATCTATGTAGTAGTTATAGCCCATGGCTTTTGGCCAATTTAAAGCCAAATTGGTCTTAAAAAATTTATTTTTCTCATTTTTCTAAAAGGTAGCAAGGTCTTTGAGGTGTAAATCCAAATTACCATAAATTTAAGATTGAATTATCTCTTCATACAGTTTACATACAGTAGCTTAAATGACTTGAAAAAATTCTAAATTCTAAATTACCTAATCAAGTATACGTAGAGTAGTGCTCTAAAATCTCTAGTTTCTAGTGATTTAAGTTTAATTTCATCCCTATTTTGGTCGAATTTACCATTATTATACGTCTAAATCTAAACTTGTATGAAATTAATCCAATTTTTTTAGAGTTTAAGACAAAATCGAGTTAAAATTTGGTTAAAATTTGGTCAAAATCCATCAAATTTTGTCAAAAATCCATCAAAATGAGTCAAAATTTGGTCAAAATCTCCAAAAGTTGTAATAGATCAATCTATTTTTAGAAAATATTTGGTTAAAATCGGTCAAATTCTGTAAAAATTTTGGCTTCATTTCTGCAGAGGCAAAGTTAGACCAAAATATAGGAGTAAATTCAACCAAAATAGGGCTTAGATTAAGTCTGAACCTCTTCTACTCATAGTAGAGTTCACCAAACTATAATTTGATAATCTAATGATTTTGCATCTACTTTTGACAAAAATTAAATCATATTTTGAGGCTTTTCAAGCTTCAAAATATACAAATTTTACTTAAAATGTGATTTTATGAGGTTTTTAAAAGGAAATCCTGGATTTGGGAAAACACCCACATTTTCCTGTTGTAAAACCCCAACCAAAAATGTTGATAAAAATCGAGTTTTTTTTTGAAATATTTGATCAAACTTTATGCCCATTATGTACTTGTGAGACTTGTCTATCTTCCGGTTTTTGGTAATTAATGAATTTGTTTGATCATCGAAATTTAATGGATTTATCGGTTTTTTTTCTCTCAAAATGTCCCAAAAGAATTAAATTGTTTTCGGAGGTTTATTGCGTGTTTCTTGATAGCATTTAGTATTTATTACGTATTATAAATATGAACTTTAGCCCAAGTTACGGAGTAGACTTGAGTGTAGGTGTTGGTCAAATTGTCAAATAAAAAATGGCTCTGATTTAGTACTCAATCTCATATTTTGGTTGAATTTACTCCTATATTTTTGGTCTAACTTTACCTCTGTATACTAAAATTCTACTTAAATCCTAACCTAACCTAACTAAACTATCAAATGGGCTAAAAATACCTCATTTTTAACTGAATTTTGTCAAATTTTTACCGATTTTGACCTAATTTTTAATCGATTTTGACCTTTACTAAAATAATTTTGGGATAATTTCATACAGAGGTAAAGGTAGACGATATATACAAGGGGGAAATTCAACCAATAATATAGGGATGACATTAAACACAAGTCCATAAAAAAGGTCGATTTTATGACATAAAATAGCATCAAAATTCTTTAAAAATCCATCTTGAAAAGTCTATTTCCCAAAGTTGAGGGTTTTTAAAAGACGAAGTAAAATTTATGGAACTATTTTAGCTCAAAAAACCAAATTTTGGCATTGTTTTTAATTATTGAGCTTTAAGATTAGATACGTAAAATTTTATCAAAATCTCGATTTTAGAAGTCAAAATACGCTTTTAATGGCAAAATATGGCTAAAAATTCAAGTTAGATATCTGGGTAGAATATATTTCTCTTTATATATTTTTTGCATGCTTTGATGAGCTTCTAAGGACTGAAATTTTTAAAAGTATTTGACATTTTGATGATGGCTTATATAGCTGGATTTCATAGTCAAATTGGGTTAGGTTAAGGCTTACTATTAATACTATAAAGGTAGGTAGAGTCAACACCCACTCTCCTGGTATTTAGTTTCCCGAAAATAAATTTCCGTTTTTTCGGTTTAGTAAATATAATTACAACCATCGAGGTAAGGCAAATTTATTTCCGGAGCATTTTGATAGGTCAACTGTGCAGTTTATGGTCGATTTCTCCTACTTTTCTTTCACATTTTTACTACATATTTACCGGAAAGTATACTTTTATTGCAAAGATATACTGTAAGGGTAGATTAGAGATAGTTTGGACATGTTTTTTAAGGATATTTTGAGCTTTCTAAGGTTTAAATTGGCTTTCTAAAGGATTTATTCGGCTTTTATTTCCATGTTAAGCCTCATATAAAGGTCAGAATGCCAATTATAACCCCAAGATATCCTTATATAACATGTCCTAACTATCCTTTATCTACCCCTAGTACTAGTAGTAAAAGTAAAGGTTATATAATCTCACATTTTTCTACATTTTCCGGCCTTTCTGCGGGCGATTGACCCATTTAAATGGCTACTTATTTCGGACAAATTGTCACCCAAAAATAGAAATAGATAGACACAGACACACAGTGAGACACCAGGGTAAATAAACAAAGGTAGGATTTGGACTATATTTGGTAGAAATAAAATGGGTTTATGACCCTCTTTCTTTCTTTCTTTTAGATGAGAAAGAGAGAATAAAAGTAAATTTAAGACCTTAAAGTGGAAACATACTAGACGTAAAAAACATAGTTAAAAAACATATTCAAGGTGACAAAATTAGAAAATGTCATTTGACGAGATCCACTG
>JAQIXA010001846.1:0-21539 GCA_034699045.1 Nanhermannia cf. coronata Gr-Ori-00579
CCACCTTTACCGACAGTTACGGCTCCTGCTGTTACCGTGCCACCTTTACCGACAGTTACGGCTCCTGCTGTTACCGTGCCACCTTTACCGACAGTTACGGCTCCTGCTGTTACCGTACCGGAAGTTACTGGCGTTACTCTCCCTGATGTCCCCGAAACTCCTAACGTCGCAGGACTTGGTATACCTGAATCCTCATCAGACTCAGATAATTGTAACTCTCAGACAACAGAGATTGTGTCAAATTTCACAAACTCCGCCTTCCCATCCTTCAATACAGAACCAAATGTCTGCCAATTTACAATAAAACCTCAAAAAGATCGATGTGCCATAAGGTATTCAATAAAGATATATTCAATATTCATTTAGATAAAAGTATTCTGTAAGAGGTCAAAAAGAACATTTAAAATGCTATCAATTTTCATATAGATTTGAGTTTGTAGAAGCAGTTTTGGCAGGAAAGAAAGGAAATGTTTGCACCAAAGATTCAATTCATATAATTAATAGCGCCAATTCGCCAACGACCCCTATATGTGGGGCACTCGAAGGCTACCAATGTACGTGCCTTGAACTAGTCCTTAAACTTTTCAAAAAACTTTTAAAAATTTATGATACCTATTACCTATATTATATATTTAAAAAAATAGATACTGTGAAAGTTAAGGACAATAAAGATCCTGTCAAGATAATTGCCACTACTCAAAGTGAAGCTTACAAGTGGAATATTAAAGTGACTCAAATTAGATGCTCAAATATCAAGCCAATTAAAGGTTTCATTTTTTATTTTCAATTTTCGATATTATTTATGGTTACTACAAAGTATTCAAGCTCATTTCTATTTTTGGTTGAATTTACTTTATCAAATTTTTAGTCTAAGCTTTACCTTTGTATGAATTTCATGATAACTTTATTAAAATCCTAATCAAAGCTAACCTAAACTAAGAGTAAATTAAACAACAAAAAAATTTTGGGTAAAGCTAGCTTAATAGAGGAGTAAAGTCAGCCAAATTAGGTATGAAATCAAGCTAAAATATTTGTCAATTTTTAGATATTCAATCATGGAATTGTGGCATAAGTGGTCAGAAACCTCCAGAAAGTATACTAAAACGTGAGAATATAATCACTTCATCAACTTTCTTGCAATCTAGGAGAAGGTCAATTTTGGATATTTATCAGCCAAAAACATGTTAGATTGAAATTTTATAAAATTTTGAAAATTTTGAAAAATTTAGAAATTTTTGGAAATCTCCATTTTTTTAGTACCAGCTGAATTATTAGAAAAATTCACAAGATCTAGAGGACTCCTCAGAATTGTAGGAGGAAATGAGACAGGGGTCAATGAATGGCCTTGGCAAGCTCTTTTACTGTAAGACTATCTTGAAATATATAAATATTTGCAAAAAGTTTAATTTTATCCCTATTTTGGTTGAATTTACTCCTATATTTTATGTATTTGTAGATATGCAAATATAAAAATTGAGATATAAATATGGTAGTTCATTTTTGTTAATTTAATTTAGTTTTGGTTATATTAAGAATTTTAAATAAATTTTGGATTAATTTCATACAGGCAAAAAGTTATAGGTTCAAAAATATAGATTCAACCAAAATAGAGATGAGATGAAATTTGAGACTTTTTGAATGAACTATTTGCATTTCAAATATTTACATGTATCTATTTCTAGAGAATGGTTAGATCAGGTTAGGATTTGAAAAATTTTGAATTAATTTGATACAAGTAAATGTTAGATCAAAAAATATGGTTAAATTCAATGAAAATTGGGATGAAATTAAACTTAAGTCTTATTATGTAGAAATACTAGGCATATTTTTGATTTTTAGGCTATCATAAGATATTTAAAAGACTATACAGATACTCGTAAATATCTACTGCAAAAATTGAAATAATAAATAACTTTACTACTCCTTTATGAAATTTACCCAAAATTTTAATAAACTTAAGCCAACATTATCTAACCTAGACTAAACTAGAAAAAAATTGGCTTAATTTCATACGTGTAAAGTTCGACCATAATATGGAAGACATTAAATCGATGCCTATTTATTTTTTCAATCTTAGCAGTAGGATTTGTACGAGAATTTAGTCTTTTTATCTTATGATAGCTATCTTATGAAATCAAAAATATGCCTAATATTTCTACCTAATAAAGCATACGACTAAAGTTCCATTTCATCCCAATTTTGGTTGAATTTAATCATATCTTTTCTAACATTACTCCTGTATCAAATTAAACCAAAACTTTTTCAAATCCTAACTTAATCTAACCAATATCTAGAAATAGATATAAATATTTGAGATACAAATAGTTCATTCGAAAAGGCTCAGATTTAATCTCATTCCTATTTTGGTTGAGCTTACCCCTATAATAGAGATGAGATTAAATCGAAGCCTTTCAAGAATTTTAATAAAATTGCGAAACTTACCCAAAATTTAAAAAAAAACTTAATCTAATTACCTACCTAATCTAACCTATATACTAAACTAGAAAAAAAGATATCTTCGGTTTCAAATGGACTTTCCTTTATATGAGGATTTACATGGTAAAGGCCTTTGGCTTAATTTCATACAGGAGTAAAGTTAGATTAAACATATAGGGGGTAAATTCAATCATAATAGGGACGAGATTAAATCGAAGCCTTTCAAAAATTTTAAGCAAAATTTTGCAAAATTTCAATTTTTTTGTATTTTTCCAGGCTAAATGGCCGACCCTTGTGCGGAGCCTCATTGCTGAACAAACAGTGGCTGGTTACGGCTGGTCATTGTGTTGGGCTCTCATTGCCATACCCGTTGACAAAAATCTTGACCGTTGATCTTGGTGACCATGACCTGGCCAACTCTGCCGAGGCCCCTAACAAAGAATACAGGGTATCCAGAATTGTTCCAAATATCCAGACATTAGGCGTCTCGAAAGATATCGCGCTCATCAAACTAGAAAAACCCGTTTCATTTTCAAAAGCTATGCGACCAGTTTGCCTACCTGATAATAAGGGTAATTAAAATCTAATTATTTTAAAAAAAATTGCAAAATTTCAGTTTCAAGATAAAGTATATCATCGACTTATGGGCTTTACCATGTAAAATCTCATATAAAACCATAAAATCTCCTTTTGAAACTCAAGATATTTTTAAAGGACAATTGAATGTTAATTATCCTATTAAAAAGGAATTAATGTTCGTCAGAAATAACACGAAAGTAAACAAACTTATTGATACGATATTGGAACCCGAGATTTTAAAATATCCTACTTATAACTAAAAACCTGATAAAAAAAAGTAATAAAACTTATTCATAGGCTTGTGTTTAATTTCATCCCCTTTTTTGATTGAATTTGCCCCTATATTTTTAGCCTAATTTTACCTCTGCAGAGCTCTGTAGAACCAAATTAGGGATGACATTAAATGAATCCCTAATGAATCCCAAATTTTACTACCTTTTCAAAAACAGTCCTTTTTTAATGTAGGTACCAATAGGTAAAAATTTAATTTTTTTCAAAAAAAGAAAATAACTTATAGGATTTAAATCATTATAATTTTGCGAGCAAAGAGTTTGAAAAAATCATACCCCATTTTTGAGATCTAAGGTCAACACCCGGACAAACGTATGTCAAATTCGGAATATCCTTCATCGATTACCCCTATATGAGCTCAAATCTCATTTTTTATTGTTTTCCCATTTGATTAACATGGGGAACCCTTAAAGGGTCTGTAGTACCCCACGGGGTGGGATAATCTGAAATATTGTCGAAAGGGCACAACTAAACCCTATAAGGGTCTATATGCCAAGTCTGGTTAATATCGTCCCAGTAGTTTTTGAGTTATTCAGTGGACAAACAGACAAAATTGAAGCAATAAGTTAGAGTTAGAGGTCAACATTTAGAAAATTTTTCATTACCAGTACATTATTACCATTTCTTATACTTTAACATAGGGAATATTTTTACATTACATAGGTTAGGTTTTTCTTAAAAATTCGCTACCATACTCGTACTATTATATTTGAGATTCTAATGAGATTTCAATGAGAATCTCACTAGAATCTATTACCATATATGGTAATAAAAATGGCAATAAAAATGTGTATCTCTAAGAAAAGTTGAGTAGCATGCAGCATAAGTGCTCGCACAATTACCTAATTTGAGTACAGTTCTGTATTGTTATTTTAGGTTTACCAAAACCGCTACAGAAATCAAAATTTATACTAATCCTTTAGTACTGATACTTTATAGTAACTTTTGAAGAATATTGTAGGTACTGTAGGGTATTCAAATTAGGTAATTGTGCGAGCACTTATGCTACTCAACTTTGCTTAGATTAGAGATACTCATTTTTATTACCATTATCATTTATCTATTAACATTTATATTTACTGATATGGTAATAGATTATAGTGACTAGTGAGATTCTCATTGAAATCTAACTAAAATCTCACTGAAATTTCATTAGAATCTCAATAGAATTTCAAATATAATAGTATACATATAGCAAAACAAACCAATTTTTTTTAGATGCAAATGAGAGTTACGAGAATGAGAACGTGACTATTACCGGATGGGGTCGAACGGAGCGGTCCGAATTTTCAACGGTGCTTCGTGGGGCTGAAAGTGAGACAATCAGCCAGGCCGAGTGCCGAAAAGCCTGGGGGGCTCTAGGCGAGGGCGGAAGTGCCGTTATAGAGGACTCGATGATTTGCATAAAGTCTGGAGTTCCATCTCCTTGTAATGTAAGTTACTCTTTGACCACATTTGACCCATACAAAATATATTCTATCAAGATATATTCAAATTTTAGTGCAGGAAATATCTCTCTCTATCACCTTTTTATTGAATAATTTGCATTTCAGGGTGACAGTGGAGGTCCAATGGTCAGACTTAAAGAGAACAAAAGATGGGAATTAATCGGCCTCACAAGTTTTGGATCAGTCAAGGTAAAATGTTCTTAGAAATTTAGATAATTACTAATTAATTATGTACATAAAATCAATAAAATAACCAAATTGAAAAATGATCTAATTTTTAATTATAAAGGGTTGTGCTGTGTCGGGAGTTCCACCGGTCTTTACCCGGGTCTCCTCCTATCTCGACTGGATCTCGATGAATTTGGCCTGGGCAGATAGGGACACCTCAGACGATGACCGATAGTTTTTAATTTAAAAAATATCATACAATTACTTAAGTACCTATGTATATATCAATCAGTAGCCTATATAGTCAAACTATAGTCAAAAATATACAAAATTATATGTAGGGTACTTTATCTATCTTTTTAACAACATTACCTAACCTTATTTACAAATATTTAAGCAGGAAAATCGGTGTTTTGTAATAAATTTATATATCATTTTGGGTTTTTGGTTTTGCATAAATTAGAATAGAAAACTATATCTAAGGTAGAGGGTATTTTATGAGTTTTATTTTTAAGTACCTACCTACATACAAATAGTATATCTTTAAACCTTAGTAGGGTATCATATCATAAAATTGTAAAAAAAAACTATAATTGTTTTCAAATTCCTACTCTTAAATTTTTAGTTATACTCGTAAACTTATGTAAAATCAAGTTAGAGTAATGAATAGATATGCTATGTGTTTCAGCTTAGAAAATAATGATTTATATCCTATATATCAATTAGTACATGCATGTGTACTTTATGTATTACTTTAATTCTAGAATGAGGCAAAAATCGGGTTTTCAGAGCTGAATTTATTGAATACACTGCATGTTTACCCTAAATATTATTTCAAATTTCATTGAAACAAACTTATATTTACAGATACCATACATTAAGTATATGGCAGGTATACTTCAATTTTTTTACAAAAAATTATTGAATAAATATTTTTAAATTAAATATGCATTGTTTTTATTATGTACCTACCAAAAATTAAAATTATTTACTAAAAATGCATATTTATCCTGGATATCTTATCTAAGTATGTCGAGACATTTTGGGCAATTTCGAACCATTTTGAACCTTTTTACCAGATGGCTGGGTGAAGACATTTTCATTCGGCTTAATTGCCAACTCTGGTTATTATTCTTATCTCGATTTTCAAATTGAAGTCCTAGTTTTCGTTCATTAACTGATATTATGAAATCTAGGATATTATGAAATCTAGGATTTCATAAAAAGTTGAAAAATTGAGATGAGAATTTCACTCAGGAAAATTTCCTCAATGGTTTATCTCAAGGAAAATATTTAAGGTAGGGCATTTTTCTCTATTGGGTTAGAAATACTAATAAATAATAATCATATACTCGTAAATAAAATAAACGAGTTGGGCAGATACTTTATTCACAAGTTTTACTGTATTATAAATACCATACATAATTGTAAAATTATATATTTTTTATCATTAAAATGTAGAATTAGTTTTACTAAATGTGTCAAATTTTTACAACTTTTTTTGCAATTTATTTTCGGGTAGGTCCTACTGTATTTTGTTCTAGTCGAATAACTCTGCAAATAAAAAAAATTTAAACTTAAGTTTGTATACGCTCCGATTTAATTTTATCTCTATTTCGGTTGAATTTACCCCTATATTTATGGTCTTGTATGAAATTAGCACAATTTTTTTTTTACTTTAGGTTTAGACAAGGATCTTAAAAGAAATTTTGAGTTAATTTCATACAGTGCAGACAAGGGTTTGACCAAAAATATAGGGGTAATTTCTACCAAAATAGTGATTAAATAAAACTTTAACACTTTAAAAAGTATCTTTTTTACCCCCTTAAATATTTTAAGTGTCCATAAAAATTATATATGTACCTATATTTCCTTACTATAATAAACCTTAAATTAAAAAAAGAAACAAATTTTGTCCCAAATCTGATATCCAGGAGACCGAGACATTTTTAAGTCACTTTTTTGACTCAAGTTTAATTTTTTCCGGTAATAAACCAAACATTTTACAATATATATAAAAGCTATATTTTAAATACAAAGCTAGTACCTACTGTAAAATAGACTCAAGATTTAAGATGAAGTTTTTACAAATTTTTGTAATTTTTGCAATTTTTGCAATTTTTTTCGTGGCCAATTGTATTGGAATTGGTGGTGAAGGACTTTTCCGAGATTTGGCATTTCCACATGGGACAAAACTTCAAATTGAATATAAATTTTTTTTTCCTGGACCAAGTGGTGGAGCAGTTAAAACAGAAGTCCAATTTGTATTCCCAGTAACAGGTATATATCAAAATTTAAAGAATTGAATATCTTATTAAGAATTTGACTAATGTATGAAATTTTTTGCAGTTTTTTATGACAATTTGGATTTTTTCGGTTTTTCGAGCAATCCTGAACCAAGAATTTCCAAAAAAAGCTGGAATTCTGGAAAAAATTTCACTTTAAAAATCCCAAGTCATTCATTCAATCAGACTTTTACCAAGTTGGATAAAAAAGAGGCAAAATTTGGGTCAAAATCGAAAAAAGAGCTTGAGAGAGAAAGTCTTTTGTCCCAAATTTCCGATTTTTTGGGAAATTTCGGAGTAGATGGTCCAGCCTGTGTTTCTCGGACAATTTGCGAACTGGAGAAAAATCCACTGGATCACAAAATTTATGGACTTTTTGGAGAATTTATTTCACTATTATTTACAAGGTAAATAACTATATGTATCTAAATTACATGTTTGAAATATGACTCCTAAGTTTAATTTCATCCCTTTTTTGATTGAAATTCCCCTTATATATTTTTGGTCTAACATTACCACTGTGAAATAGTTTAATTTAGCTGACCTTACCTAAACTACACTAATTGGGTTATAGTTCTTACAAGGATAAAGTTAGACTAAAAATATTGGGGTAATTTCAACTAAAATCAGAGGCTTGTAGAAATATGTATTTTAAGACATTATTTAAAAAAACGGGATTTGGCCCCATTTTTACATGCATTTTATTTGTTAAAAAGCAAAGTCAAAATTTGGTTTTTCAGAGTTGAAAGCCTATACCTTATTTTACTTTTTTTAGGTATTCTCATCATGACAGAAAAAACTCAAATTTGCTGGCTTTGGACTTAAGAAGTAGAAGGGGAGAATATCAAAACTGTCAGAAATATTATCAAAAATGCCCCTTTTCTATTTTCAAAATGTTTTAAAATTTTGTTAACCTTACACTTACAAAGTACACAAAGTATCAGATCTTGTTGTCGTTCAAGGTTAAATTAATGTAACCTATATGTTAGATCAAATATAAAGGGATAAATATAATCGAAATAGGGATGAGATTAAAAACAAGAACTTCAATGTTTCAAAACAGGGCTTTTTTTTCCAAAATCTCATCATAATATACTTAAAAGCATTACGGAATTCAGAATCTGGCAGCTCAAAGTTCAAAGTGATTTTGTCAAACAAATTCCAAATTCCTCAAGTTCGTTTCTTACGAGATTTTGACCAGAACTTGTCCGAGATAAAAACCGTGGTATTCTTATGGTCTAATTTTTGGCCACTTTTTATTTTTAGAGCAAGCCATAATAATTAGTGTATGATTCAGATCTGACAACGAATCTGAATCAACACACACATCACACACATGAATATAAAGATTTACCCCCCTGTACATTCTATGTATTGTATATGTACTGGTAATATACAATACATGCCAGTACATACATTTCTGTTACCTAAACCTACTACAGATAGAACTTATACAATGTTTAAAGTACATACAGTAAGCACCCTACCAAAATACCTAGGTACTTTAGAATAAGTAGTAAATAATAAACTATGTATGTCTAACATAATGAAATTACTCATACATACTTACCTACCTAAAATGTATCTAACTAATACCAACTAGAACAAACAATGACTAAAAGTCATTAATTTGGTATTTTATGTACACCAAATAATCAAGATATTGTTATAGGTATATTTAAAAATATCAGATTCAGATCTCTGTAGATCTTTGAATCTGCATAATACACTACACACGTAGGTTATACGCATATATTCGTAAGTATAAGTTAATAATTAAATAACTACACATAGAATGCTAGCAGGAAAGTAAACTAATGCAAATGTATGTATAAATTAGCTTAAGAAAAACACTCATACCTATTATTTATAATTACAAATGAATACTTAAAATATACTATACTATAACTTATGTAGGATATGTACATTATTTAATTCAAGATACTCGTATCGTATGTAAATTGCCTATATGTAAATGGGAAGGTATAAAAGCATAATAAAGCCTTTACTCGAGATTCTCTTAAAAGTATACTTATCTCAGAATACTCCTTTTTTAAGTACCCGAAAAATACCCATAATACCATAGTATACAGTATAGGGTACCAGAACCAACAGAAGCTTTAAAAAAGGACAAAGAAAGGTTTTCATTTCTAGTGATGTCATATCTTTTGCAATATGACACATATCAAGGACCAGCAATTCAGAAGGGGTTCAGCATCTTTTAAATAATTTTTTTCGAAAACCTATTGATAATTTTCTAATAAAAAAATACATATACGAGTATAATACCTAGTTGAAATACTCAAGTTCCAGGCGACTTTTTTTAAATATAGAAATTTTACTGAAAAAGTAAAGAACTTAGGTATCTTAAATTCAATATTATTAAGTTACAATTTATTTAATTCATTTATCGAAAAAGCCTTACAGAATATCTTATCTTAGGATTAGACTACCTATATTACATATACTCGTACATAAGAACAAAGGAAATTTAAGTATATGAATTACATATTATTTACATTATTTTATGCGATTTATTATTCTCAATTCTCTAAATATTTGTCCAAAAATCTCAAAAAAACCTTATTATGTTTTTTGGAATTCTTTTTGAAAAAGAAATCAGCTTTTTGATCATAAATCGATTCTAATGAATAGTAAATAGGTTACCTAATTTGTTATTTTTAGTTTCTTTTAGAATTTCTTGATTCTTGGCTTGATATTGATGAAAAATGCGCTAAAAATGCATGTTTTTCTTCAAAAAACCTTAAAAATATGCAATTTTATAAATTACTAATCTACATTCTAATTTATATAATGACATGTCTCTATTTATTCTTATTATAGAATTAGTTTAACGAGAAAAAAGCTTATATTTAGACATAAAAGTTTTTTTTTAGAAATGATCATCCAGCAAGTCTTTATTTAGGTAAATTTTTCCTTTTGAAATTTTGATTACAATTTTGATATACCTACATTCATCATTTTTAATTTTACAAATCAAATTCTAACTAACTAATAAGGTCATCTTTTTTAAACTTATCTTTAAGTGCATATTTAAGTGATATATCTAATTTGTAAGAAAATCTGGATCTTCCTCTGGTATACCCTACTTTTTGTCCACTTCATTTAAAATCATTTCTAATTTATTTTTGTAGTATACCTAGATGGATAGATCGGATTGGAATTGGAAAATTTCAACTTATAATAATCAATGTTAAGATACGTAGAAAATTAAAATTACCAACTAACTACAGAATCCACATTAAATTGCTGATTCACTTTATTTGATTCGACGATTTAAAAAAAAAATTAAAAGAATCTTTTTAAATTATAAACTACAAAATTATAAATGAAACGGCATTAATATATAATAGGCTATAGGTAAGTAACCTATAATTTTAACTTGTATATACATTTTACTAACTATTTTATTACATTTTTTAACATTTAAATTTCAAGTCGTGTATATCTGGATTTTAATAAATAGGTAGCTAGTAGGTAGTAAATATTTAGTAGGTAAATATAATATCATCTTATTCTATTCCATACCTTAAACCTAACCTATTAAACTTTACAATTTATAAGTAATTCAACTAATTTTTAATTTTTGTAATGAGATTGAAAATGTTATAACTTATGGTGTGTAAATGCTTGGATTTATCAAACAAGATAAAAACTAAAATGCATTTTTAAATACGTCATCTTTATCAAATCAATCATCTCTACTTAAAATATCAAATGAGCATTCCTCATTATTACTCACACTTTTGGTGGTATTCTCATTTATCGAATTATTTTTCAAATTATTCTCAGAATTATTATCATACGACTCAGGGGCTTTAATTATTTCAGACAATGTTATATCAGGTGTAATACTTGATGATGATGATGATGGTGCTGTTGCTGATTTAGATTTGGTTATATTAATTATCTCAATTACATCATCTTTTTCATCACCAACTTGAAATCGACACGAATTTGATGTTGATTCAAACGGTTTGCTGTTACTACCAACAATACCACTATTAAATGAAGGTAAAGATGCTGGCACTGTTGAGTAGTTTATATTGGCAAAACTTGCTAGAGGAATATCATTTCTTCCATTACTACTACTACTATTTGAATTCGAATTTGAACTCGAATTTAAATACATGTCGAGAAAGCTTCCATTAGATTTAGTTTTATCATGATTTTCATTATTCTGACAATGTCCATAATTATTTTGATCAAAAGGAGTAGGTGTTGATCCAGATCTTGGTAAAATAAATCTATCACTACTACTTGTTGAATTCCCCTTTGATGATGAATTGGAAAAAGATGAAGAATTCTGATTAAAAAATGATTTCGGAAATGTTGTATTTGTGCTACTTAAGCTGGGTAACTGACGATTATTATTATTGATTATTGTTGGTTTTTGATAAGAACTCAAATGTGATGGTGGACCAATTCCATAGTCAGTTATATGTCGATTGGGATTATGATTAAGGGTAGACTTTAAATTGTGGATTTGCACATGGCCACCAGAATTACTCGAATAATTAGTCATGTTGAAATTACTATCAGCTCCTAGCCTACCATGAATACTATTATTATTATTATTATTATTAAAAGACTGTGAAGTTGATGGAACTCGAGATATTCGCTTTTGATAACCCGGGATTTCATTTGCATACCGATTTCTGAGCTGCTGTTGAGCCAAAAGTTGTGAGGGTACTTTAATAACAGAATAGACGAGCCTTGAAAGTTCATCTTCGCTTAAAGTCCTCGTATAATCAACATTACATGTACCCCCTCGAACAGCCACTAATTTACTATTACTTAAACGAAAGTACATCCCTTTAATTGAACGAATGATGTAAATTTGTTCTCCTTTTTGTATATACATATCAGGACCTGTGTAATTAAAGGAAATTTTAATATGAAACATATTTACAAACACAAAATAGAAATAGCCATAATATTCATTTAATTCCATGCTGGACAAGATTTTAATCCCAATTTTACAAGCATCTAGATATGTGTAAAACAGAGACCAAAATCTAATTTTTCAGAGCTGAATTAAATAAATGGGTTATAGTAGTGTAATATATTCTAGGTATTACTTACCACCATGAGGATCAGTTAAAAACCCATCTCGCTTTAACACAAATGGCTGGCACATAATACCCCTTTCAGCTAGAGTTTTTATTTGTTCCTGAATAATAATTATAAAAATATTACTTAGATATTAGGCACATAATTTAATAATGATTTTTTAATTTATAAAGAATCAGATGTTTCAAACTTACGGTGAATGGAGGTGGTGTTGGTAAATTATTATATAAATTATTAGCTAAGTTCTGTCTATAATGATTGTAGTAATTTGATGAGGCAGCTGAAATGGTTGTTTGATTTGCTGAGAAATTATCACTTTTAGGATAGTAATTTAAATATGAAGTTCCTTAAATATAATATATAAAACCAGTTAATTTATCAAAATCCATAAAAAATTAAGCTAAAGAATTATTCCTTACTGTTATATGTCCCAGACCCAATTGCTCCAGCTTTTTCCATATCATAACTTTTCTTAGCAATTCTCTTTTCACTTGCTGAGAGTTTTTTATCTTTACGATCGACCAATAATGACTCATGTTGAAATGGTTCCTAAATAATTA
Source organism: Nanhermannia cf. coronata Gr-Ori-00579 (assembly GCA_034699045.1). Taxonomy (NCBI): domain Eukaryota; kingdom Metazoa; phylum Arthropoda; class Arachnida; order Sarcoptiformes; family Nanhermanniidae; genus Nanhermannia; species Nanhermannia cf. coronata Gr-Ori-00579. Next base: position 12,862 of record JAQIXA010001846.1, read on the forward strand.
TTAGTTAAAATTACATAAAAATTGTAATAACCTTATCTTACTAGAGTAGAATATATAAGTATAGTGATTTATCTTGGATTAATTTTATGGAATCGAGTCCTTAATTAATTATATAATCTTATTAATCTTAAATCCTTACGGTTGTTAATTTATCTCCACAATTTTTAAGCGTGTTTTTTAACACAATGTCTTCAAATTTGTCCATATTATGATCAATCTTCAATGCTTGTAAAGCTTGAACTGTTTCATGAGATTTCGGGAAAGAAAGATAGGAATTCAAATCTTTTGTACTTAAATGCGAGTCAGGGTTGTGTTCATCTTTAAAATAAAATTAAGATTGTTAATTTAAGATTACGAATAAGAGATTTATTATTGTTTTTAGTTTAAGGATAAGAAATTATTTTTTTACCAATTATTCTAGCCGACATTCCTTGTTTATTAATTTGACGGTCATAAATGCGCTTTTCTAATGTCCCATCGGTTACAAATCGATATATTTGACACTTCTTTTTCTGGCCATATCTAATCAAAATAATAAAATGTTTTAAATCTATAAGTATCACCTAAAAATAACAATTTGAATTACCTATAAATTCTACAAACTGCTTGAGTATCATGACAAGGATTCCAGCTTGCATCAAAAATTATGACACGATTTGCTAAAAAAGAAAAGAAGTCATTTTAATTCTTTCTAATCTTATGGAATAGTTTATTTACAATATATTGTTACTAAATAATTTTAATTTACTAATAACTTGCTTTTTACAAAAACTATTACTTATACAAGATATAGATACTTACCCCCAATTAAATTTATCCCAAGGGATCCGGCTCTTGTTGATACGATAAAAAGTTTAGTTTGCTCATTATCATTAAATTCTCCAATTAATTTTTCTCTTTCTAAACCAGTTGTTGAGCCATCAAGTCTAAAATAATCCTTCCCATTCCTCCAACCCAATTGTTGATCAAGAAATAACTCCATTAAATCCAATGTGAGTAAACTTTGAGTAAACACTAACAATTTTTCCTTAATCGCAATCGTTTCCAGTAGAATATTCATAAACAGCTCAAACTTGATTCCATTTTCAATACGATTTGGTCGGTAATTATTTTTATCAAAAATTATCTTGGCCCAATCTAAACTGAATGAGGAAAAGGAACTATTTTCTCGACTATTTCCTCCAAAACTATTGTTACTACTATTTGAATTTGAATTATTTTGATTATTGTTCTTCATCCTAACTTCTTCGATATCCAAATCATCAAGAATAGCCAATTCATCATTACCACCAGAATATGAACTTGAGCCGCCAGCCAAGGGTATTTTCTTCTTATTTATGAGATTGAAGAGAACTAAAAAAGAGAAATACGATCAATTTATACAATTTCGCTTTAGCATTTAGCATTATAAATCTAGTAGGTAAACTAACCATCAGAATGATTCCATATTTTACAACACACAGCAAAGGCTTTTCTATAAGAAAATAACACCCATGAAAAATTATAAATTAGATACATATTACCTAATTTAATTTTAAACTTACATTGGATTCGCAGATGATGCTGTTGTATATTCAACTCTTTCACGAAGGTAGTCAATAAAATTATTATACAGCTGAACTGAAAGCGAAAGAAAAAGAGTTCTTGAATTCATCAATATTTTTATTAGTTCAAGATCATTACCTTGTACTGAAGTCATTTTAACCAAAAATACCCATTCTTCTTTAGAAGGGAGTTCTGAAAGTAGAACTTTATAACTTCTCCTCTGAACAAATCCTTCCAATAAAGTATATAAAACCTATTTAAAATGAAATAAATCATATTATTGGCTTATGCTTGATAAATATTAAAAAGTTTAGCATAATTATACTTACATAAGATCGTTCTCTCATAATTTTCTTATCAGAGTGAGTTGAGTCCAGACATTGACCATTGTTAATAGGCCTCTCAAACATGTTGCAAAATTCCTGTTTTGTTCCTAGATAATTTGGTCGTACTATAAAAATACAAAAAATAATAAAGTATCTTGAATAATATTGTATTGTCAGGTTAAAATATCTTACCAAAATCCACCATGCACCAATATTCAAGTAAATTATTTTGTAAGGGATAACCTATAGAAGATAAAAATTTATTTAATTTCAAAAAATGTTTAAGTGTGTATTAAGCAAACCAGTTAAAACTATTCTCCTTTTCGTCTCAATTTCTTTCAGTGCCTTGCTAATACTCGCCGATGAATTTTTTATCCGATGCCCTTCATCACATATCTGTTAGAAATAAAGTAAATAAACTCGATCAATATTCTATTTTTATTATAATAAAAATATTTACTATTAGTTTTTGTACTTACAACCAGATCTGGACCAGGTGATACTAGAGATGAATATATATTATCTAAACTAATTTCCTCACTATAAGGGTTTGACGATTGAAACAATGAGGATTTTTTCGTAGATTTTTTCAATTTCCTTGAGGCTAGTAATCTGTACATTTCATATCCAATTAATAAAACACCACCTTTAGTTGACCAGTCAGTGATAATTTTCTCACGAGCTTTGAGGGTTTTAACTGTCTCGTTAAGCAAAAATATTTCAAAATTACGGAATTTATTGAATGATTCATTTGAAGTTGATGCTGGATCTGATGGTTTTGTTTCATTATCATCAACTTGTTTAGAGATAGGGATATCATCTGAAATATTAGGTAATTCAAAATCATCAATATCTTCAGGGATTGATTTTACTTTGCTGTCAGTTGCCATTTTAACATTTTCTTCAGTACAACTACTACTATTACTGTTACTACTATTAATACTGTCTTTGTTCATAGTTTTTTCTTCAGAATCTATTTTTATAGATGATATCGACGATAAAGTTGACGATTTAGGTTTGAAAATATCACTAATTTTTGTAAGCTTTTTCGGCTTCGGTTTTGTCGTCTTGTGAGGTAGCCAAGAATTAAATTCATTTAACCAATTTTGAACAGTGTTAATTGGGACAATAACTAAAATACAACGACCAGGTGTATTTTCTAGAAATATATCACAAAATGATATTGTTTGAAGAGTTTTCCCAAGACCTACAAAATAGTAAAAAAAGATAACATAAGAAATCCACGAGGTTAAAATATCGTTTTAGTGTTAGTGTATAATAATAAATTACCCATTGAATGAGCGAGAATGCAGCCAAATCCACGGGACTTATTAAACATTGAAATACTCTCAATAATATTCTCGTATAAAAACCTTATACCCCCAATTTGATGTGGTTTTACGACTTTTGAAATCGACTCTCTTAAATATATTGGTTTTTCATCTTTGTGGTGGCCCACATTGATTAATATTTTCCCATTAATATCAGGTATATTATTTTTGTCTTCATCAATTTCTTGTTCTACCTCTACACATTCTGATGGACTTAAAACTATACAATCATCATCGTCACTTTCATAATCTAATTGTTGGACTTTATCATCATCTTCTTTTCTAATTTCATGAACTTCATCTGAATCTTCCAAGGGTATACCATCCTTTTCCATTCTATTCAAGTGAGGTAGACCAGAAGAAGAATTAATGGTCTTATTTTTATTATTTAGATAAAAGTCTTCATTTGCACTGTGATATGATTGGCTTGTATTTTGTCGAGGTCGAGAAGTCATTTGCTCATCTTCACTATCACTTTCGCTCTCACTTTCACTTTCGGAGTCAGAGCTTAATACGATTTCTTCATGAACTTCGTTTTTCTTTAGTTGATGTGGATATTGCTCTTGCTGGCTATCGTTGGGCTTAAGATCATTTACTAAAGTCGGTGGTTGTAATAGGCGAATTGAATCAGCAGATGAACCTGGTGCTATCGATACAGGTATACACTTTTGGTTGATTTGCTCTGAAAGTGTTTCAAAGTCAAAATCTAGATCATCAATGGTAATCGGTTGAAGGTTTTGTTGTTGAAAATTCATTTGGTTCATTTTCATCCTCTGAAGTCGCTCAGCTTCTTCTCTTTGAGCCCTTTTTGTATCCTCAAGAAGTTTATCAGTTGAAAAAATATCCTTAATGTTCCTTCTCATATTTGAAGTTTTCTTTCCCTTCTTAGTTCCTTTAACTTTAGGTTGCTTTTTGATTATAGTTTTCTTCCCTTTCTTTTTACCTTTATTTCCATTCTCCTCACTTTGCTCATCTGTTTTTACTTCTTTTACAACTTCTTTATCATCTCCATTGCCAACGGCTTTTCCATCTTCTTCATTGTCAGTCATAACTTCAGCTTCAGAACTCGAGAATTCAGACTCAGATTTAGTGTTAATATTAAGGGATTCTTGTTCTTCACCATCATCATCTTCATCTTCATTAATAGGACTAGTTTCCAGTTTCTTTTTCTTTCTGTCTTGAGGTTGGCCATCATTTTCTGAATCTAATTTTAATCGTTTTCTAGTTGGAATATCATCTTCAATAAATTCAATATCATTAATATTCATTTTGACCCGTCTTATTTTCTAACTTCTAATTGATTTCTTATATTATATTATATTATAGTATTCTAATTCTTGTTGCTTATGGGATGATGATGAGTTGAGATTAATGATGAAATTGTTAATGCTAAAAGAAATAAAAGAAAAAATTCGTTTTAATATGAGTAAATAGATTTATTCGTTATTTTTTAAATTTAAAAGTAAAAATATAATTTAAACATACCAATAATTTAAGTTCCATCACTCGCTTATCTTAGGTGAAGATTATAGGCGGAAGGGTTTAATTAAAAAATGCTTTTATACTACCTATTTATATTATATAAATAAGGCTACGGCTACACAAGACTATTTTTTCTTTTATAAGTAGGTTGAAGTTAGTTTTTTATTTTTACTTTTTGAGGAATTTGAGATATTTTTTCGAATCAAATTCAACTTCTTGAGCTTCTTCTTTTAAATCATCAATCCTCGTTTTTGGTTTTCGTCTTTCCAAATGGATTTTTTTCTCACTCTCACTTAAGAATGTGATATCAACGGGAAGCTGAAAAAAAGACAAAAATATTACTCATTATAGATTGGAATTTTAAAGATATAAAGTAATTAAGGGGTAGCATATCATGATGATTTATATCTAATGATATTATCATCCTAAACCTAAACTACTACTACTATAATTTTATATCCAATAAGTATTGAAAGATCTTGATTATTAATCAGCAAATAGGTGCAAAATAAAATGTAAAATAAAATGTAAAAACAATTTTAAATTCCTTTTTCAAAAGCTTAAGCCTTTACTAGGTATTTTTTGTAATTAATAAATAGACAAAAGTCACAAAAATGCTATCAAGTCATTATCTTGTTGATAAATAGAATAGGATCTACATAAATAATACTTTACTTGGAACAATCACCCTTTAATAACCATATATTCTATTCATTGATTAACAGTCAGGCTAGGCTATCACTGTTACAACCCTCATAAATAAAAATAAACAAATCTTATCATGCTGTTGTACATACCTTGATAAGTCTTTTTGGCTCATGGTAACGAATCGTGTAAGTAGAACCATCAGGATTGACTAAAATGAAAAAAATATCCAGATTAAGATCTAAGAACCCTTATTAAAATATAATCATTAAAATGAAATTAGCTTTAAGAAATCCGATTTTGGTCTCAATTTTAAAAGTAAATGTAACTAAAAATAAAAATCCAGACCAAAGTTAGGTTTCTTAAAGTTAATATAGAATTAATAGGTGTACTACATCAAAAATAGGATATAAACATCCCTAACCTAGATCTAGATAAAATATTATATTTGAAGACCTACCCAGAGTAGTTGGATAATATTGAAGGTATTTAAGTCGATGAATTCTCACGAGAGCTGACCGATTACTATTAAAATCCCTAATGAACTGGCCACCAAAACTGAAATTCTTGCTGTTAATCTGGGAACGTAAAGTGTTGCACCAAAAGAGCCGAGATGAAATGCTCATCCTTTAAAAACTCGACAAAGAATTAATTGATGGTTTCTTGATATTATAATTAGTAGTTGACTGGTCAGCCTTCAATTCAATTGGAAATTGAACCTGTATAACAAACATAAAAAAATATTAAAACATTAGATTATAGAGTATAATATTATTGTAATGGTAATGGTAAGTACCTGGCCTTACCTACTACTATAAATTATAAAATGTCAATACTATACTAACCCTACAATATAAAATTAAGGTTCTAGAAATACATTCTAAATAAATAATAAATGACTAACATACATGGCTTACTATACAATTATCTATAGTACAGGTAATTATCCTACCTATTTTGCTAGCTATTTTATATAAATAATTAATTAGCTCAAAAAATCAATCATCAATAAATATGAAAATCGATTTTTCTCATCCTATCTAATCGATCGAACTCATAATCATTAATTCAGCTCTGAGGAATCCAATTTCTTAGTTTGATTAAAATGCTTGTGAAATCATATTCATGGTTTTTCAGAGCTGAATCGAAAGATTTATAAAAAAAACCAAAAAGTACAAGGAAAAGGAAAAATAAATATCAAAAAATGGAATAGGAAATAGAGTCAAAAATTTAACTTGATTAGAATTAGACCTAACAATTAGCGATGTAACTTACCTTTATGTCGAATCCCAGATGATTATCGTGCCCTGTCCAAATAAGGTGGGTGTTCAAGTGTCCAAATTTGACCTGAGTTGACTTTACTTTACTTTAGAACCCGAAAAACTTTTTATTTACCTATCAAAAAATAAATAAAAACTGTAAAATTATCTACTGAAGGGTTTATCAAAGAAAGGTGGCGAGTCGATCAAGCAACATACAAAAAAAAACATCCAAGAAATCCATTTATAAAAAAAAGCCAATTTTTTGACTTTTTGAGGTCAATTTTTCAATTAATATGTACATTTAAATGGTAAAATATGGTTTTTCAGAGCTGATTTTACTATGGCCTTACAAAATATGTTAGTACTAAAGGTATTAGGTATTAAGGTATATTTAATTATAATTTATGTTTTTAAAAGATTAGGTATTAGGTATTTATGTATGTGAACTTTTTACCCATTGCTTTTCAGCTTTGAAAAATCATATTTTGGTCTCAATTCTATTTATTATACATACTTATAGTTCATAGTTAGCTCTAAATACTCATATTTTGGTCCTTAATTATTAAAATGCATACAAAATTTGGTTTTTCAGAGCTTATTTTAATAAAAAAGCGTAAAAAAACGTAGTTTGACAAAATCTTTGATAATCTTGCATAATATTTATCTTATTGTAAACTTATTTAAAATTGGATTAGAGAACCTTATTTTAACCCCAGCTGTGTAAAATATGCAAAATAGTGGTCAAAATTGGGTTTTTCAGAGCTTTTCAAAGCAAATTAATATTTAAAAAAAACCATTTTTTCCAAGGCCGGCTCTGAGATTTGGGATATAAATATCACATTGCCCTGCCCTGCACTTTTTTTTGTTACTTTTTTCTAATGGATAAAATGCTAAATTGAGTTTAAATACCGAAATCCGCGGCCTCACAACTTTATTTCAAAAATGATCCAAATTTTGTCAAATTGACCTTTTTTTAAAAAATGTTGACCTCAAATCTGAAGAGAAACGTTCAAGCTGAGTCCCATCGTGTTAAGCACATTTTTTGACACCCAAAGGACACTTTTTCGTGACAAATCAGGCCAGAAATCACCGAGGATTTGTGCTGACAATTATCCCCAAAAAAAGTTAATTTTTTTTAACTTTAAAGTTCTTTAACTAAATTATAATTAAGTTTGGGTTATAAAAATTAAAGTTAAGTTGGGTTAGAAAAAGTTCAAAATGGATGTCAAAGATATAAATCAGCATATTCAGTCGCTCAGTGTGTTTGTTGACCCCAGCACTAATGCCGAAGTCAAGGTCAAAGTGGCCCAGGATATTAGTGACAACTTGGAGGTAATAGCATTACATTTATGTCATTTAGATTCAGCTCTGAAAAACCTTTGTTAATTTTAATTTTATAATTCAATAGCCATTGTTTTATACTGTCCCATTCTATTAAGCTCTGAATAGCCAAAATTTGGCCTAAATTTTTTATTTAAAAGTAAAATTAGGCATTTGTAATATCGAGGCCTAGTTTATCGTTTTCCAGAGCCGAGTTTAATTGAATGAATGAAGCAAGTATTAATTATTTTAATTTCATTTAGATGATTGTGGCTTCAACACAGTACCCTTCATTTCTGGAGAGTGTGATTCCAACATTTCTAAAATTTTTAACAGAGACTGAGCCCTATTTTATTGCTGAATTTCATGCACAGGTAAGTTGTCATTTTCCAGTTGTCTTATACATATAAATTTTAATTATAGTTAAGTTAAATAGCTAGTTATTATGTCCGTGTTCTTTTTGGAATTTTTGATATTTTGGAATATCGATTGTAGATTAGCTTAAAATTCCATTACACCATAAAGGTTTTAGAAAATTTTCTAATATAAATGCAAAACAACCAATTTCCAACAATTTTTATGATATTTTACAATGGGAGATTTGAAGGTCAGAGTTCAATTGGACTTTCTCTTTTAGCCTTTCTCCATGTTAGGGATAGCAAAACAGTAGATTGTTAAAAAGGTCCTCCAGATCTAACTTATAAATAATTAAGTGTCATGTGAGGTATCATTGAAATCACAATTGATTGCACTAATATGTACCTCTA
>JAQIXA010001847.1:0-21536 GCA_034699045.1 Nanhermannia cf. coronata Gr-Ori-00579
AAAAAATCCCAAATGTCAGGAATATAAAAAAAGTGGGCTAAATTTACTCTCTCCGTTAGACCCAAGAGCGAACCCTGATTTGTATAGGTATGGAATGGTATTGTATAGGTATGGAATTGTATAGGTATGGTATTGGCGGTAATGCGAGATGTCTATTATTGTCCTTTTAAAAACTTGAATTTTTGCTTTTATTTTACAGTCAAAAGCAAAAGTACCTACTAGTACCCAAGTACCAAGTACAGTATAAGTAGTGCCTAAACTTGCTAAAATTTTAAAACTCGACATTTTTTGGCTCATCTTCTTTGTTACGAAATCCATTCCCTTGCCTTATTCTATTTCTAATTCTAACAGCAGAATACTACTGCCTGGAATCATTCGATTTTATTAAAAAAATCATTGTCCTTTGTTTTGAAGTGTTGACTGGATCCCTGTCCACCACTGTGAGCCGCCTGGCCTAAGATTAAAATTTAGATTTGGGACCTTACCTTGCAATTGCATAGCATATGCCTACATTTCATTTTTGACTAAAATTTTCGACTCGCGGTAAGGTAAGCACTCACACACACTTCTTAGGTACTTGACTTGTCATTTTTAAATATTTTACCTAGTTCTTTACTTATCTTTCCAGTTTGTAACTCTTTATGAGTTTTCGCTACTTTACCTACTTTGCTCCTGACAGCTGACCCCTGCTGATGAGGTGTTTGTCGTAGATGTCAAAGGTGAGAAGTTTTTTTTGTTTTTTTTTTGTAATTTTTAGCTGGTTTTTTTAAAAATTGGGTTGTGACTTTATTTATTTTTTATTTTTGAACTTTTTTGATAGTAAGTTTAAAGATTTAAAGTGCAATTAAAAAAGAGGTAATTGTGTAAAGATGGGATCAAAGTCAAAGCCGAAAAAGACTAACAAGGTGGTAAGCCGTGGACGATGGTCACCCAAGGAAGATGATTTGTTAAGAGAGTTGGTGGTTATGTTTGTGAGTGAAGGTGACCAAGACTGGGAGTCGGTGGCTGAGTATTTTCCCACTAGGTCGTCCTTTCAATGTGCTTGTAAGTAATTTTTGTTATTTATCAAAACTTTTTTATAGCCTTTTTTTAAATGTAATTTTTTGTAATTCAACTTTGTAGCTCGATGGAATAAAGTTTTGTCACCAGAAATCCTCAAGTGTAAATGGACCAAAGAAGAGGACGAACAACTAACAGCGCTGGTTGAAAAGTATGGCTCGGTCAAATGGACGTTAATCGCTAATCATTTGAAGGGTCGTATTGGAAAGCAATGTCGAGAGAGGTAACCTAATCTTATCCTTATTCCTTATACATAAAATTATAATGATGTTCTTGTTTTAATTATAAATTGCTTACTATATTATTAAGGTGGCACAATCAGTTGAACCCAAATATAAATAAGAATCCATGGACGGAAGATGAAGATAAAGTAATTTGTAATTTTGTTCTTAAACATGGATCAAAGTGGAGCCAAGCATCCAGTTTGCTACCTGGAAGAACAGACAATGCGATTAAAAATAGGTGGAATTCAACTCTTAAAAGAATATATTATAATCTTGGGAAAAAGTCAAACAAGATTCGTAAGCCCAAGGCGATTGTAAATACTACTAAAACAAAAAGTAGTAGTACTCCTGCTACTTCTGCTACATCTGCTGCTGCTCCTCCACCTCCTCCTCCTGGTACAAGCTCATCTATTAAAGTGACAGCAACTTCTATTAATTTGAGTCCACTTAACCCAGAGTCCAAAGAACTGGCAAAGAAGAAAAATAATTTTAACTCTGCCACCTCAACATCATTTTCATTTCTACCCCCAGGAGAAACATTTCACCAAGATTGGATGTCTTATTCAGGCTCAGGATCAACATCTTCAATATCTGGAAACAATAATGAAAATTTACTAGTTAATATTAAACATGAATCTCTTGGTCGGACTTATTTAAATGGTAATGATAATATAAAAAAATTACATTACCTACATACTACATTACAATTAAATCAATGCTTTTAACATTGACAGTGATAAGTTCAAATCATTACAATATTAAGTATCTAGAACCTTACCTATTTTTTATATACCTATTTAAAACTCATTTCCCTGATCATTTACAATGAATTAACATTTTTTTTTACCTTTTAGTTGGCTATAGCCCTAGATCAGTCATAAGAATTGGAGGGGAGGATCATGTTCAAAAGATTTCGTCTCCTGAAGGAAATTGGAACATTTGTGCTGGTATGCAACGACGATAATTTAAAAAATAATAAATATCCTTTATTAATTAAAATTAGATAGGGTTAACTAATATCATATAATTTATATTTAATAGTTGTTGAACGAAGGAAAAATCCTGCTAATCCACCACCACGTATGGATATGAAGAAAAACTTAGAGCACACTCCAAGTCGAATACAAATCAGTCAGCTAAAGCAACCAAAGAAGCCCTACCGGCCAGCGCTCCCTTCTACTTCTACTCCTATCATGTTACCAGCAGCAAGTCCTGTAAAAATGGAAATCGAATCAGGTAGATAATTGTATTTTATAACTTGCATAAATATTTGTATTATTAATGCAATTAATTTCAATTACCTACATTTTTAAATAGATTGTGATACTCGAAATTCAGAAAATACCGATCCTTGGCTTAAAGATAATACACCCAAAAAGTATACATTACTCACCTGCTCTGATTCCCTCTCTCCGTCACAGTTTGCCTGCTATTTTGACAACAGTGGTGTTCAAAAAACGCCTGATTATAATAAGCGCAACAATAATTTGATTCTTGAAACTCCAAATAGGCATCCAACAATCAGTACGGGTAGAATTTTTATACCTCATGTCTTGAAATTTCGTAATATTTGTTTTTTTTTATTAACTTTAGCTTTAGTCTCACCAATGAAAACACCCAGTCCTTTAAAAAGAGCATTTGAAGAGGTGAGGACATCTCAATCATTTATATCATCTCCATTTTCAGAGGAAGATTTGCAAGAAGTTATAATTGAAGATCGAGTGATAAAAGGGCCTAATTTTATGTCACCAGCTCGCTCTGGTCTCCTCTTTCTTAATTCTCCTACCAGTAAAAAAAATTCTCCAAGAAAGTCAATGATTGGCTATAAGAGGAAAATCTTATTCGATCATGAAAGTGACAGAAAGGAAAAGAGAGAGTGTTCAAGCTCCAGCTCAATATCTAGTAGTAATAATTGGAAGAAGGAAAGTTGTTCTAGTAGTAGTAGTAATCGATTTGGGACCTTTGACCACAGTGATTACAAACCAATTTATAACTTTGCCTATGAGGGATCAAACTCCTCCAGTCCAAAGCAATTAGTTAGTGAAGTAATTCCTTTTTGCACACCTGAACACATAAAAGCATATAAAAAGGCCAATTTCAGCTCGAATGATGATTTATCTTTTAAGAATCGGATCAGTTCATTTGGTAAAACTTATTATCTTATCTTTAATATACCTACATATACCTATTATTATTCATTCCTAGTTTATTCATTAAATTAAATTTTGAAAAATAAGATTAGATTTCTGCAAGATTTTACTTTATGGCCATTATTATTTTACGTAAAATGGTAAAAAAATATGAGTTTTTTTAACCTAACTAAATTATTTCTATTTTCTATTCTAGAGTCACTTCATAGAACGGAAAACTTTGATGATGAATATAATAATTCTCCGAATCCATAATTTTTAACTCTTAGCAATCTTTTATATCTTCTCTAACTCGACCTTTTAATAATGGAAAGGACATTATTCCCGTATGCTTGCCCTCATTCGTTTGAAATTGAAAATATTGCCTAACTCATCTACCTCTGAAAAAAAATCTCCTATTTTAATTTTTTTTACTGATCTAAGAAGCATTTCTTGTTTTCTCCACCACTTGTTGTCTAAATCTTATTTAAGTTATTTTTAATTATCGAATTTAAAAATAATGTATCAATATCATTATAAAATAATCATAATTAGTTGTAGGTATTTGTAAATTGATACTTTGGGAATTTTTAGTTTTTGTTAAATCTTTATTTTGTATTTTGATGTAGATATAGCTCTGTAGTCTGTAGTAGATATGCATAAATAATGTATAGTTTGAGTTATTTATATACTGATTAGTTATGTTGTTTTTTTAGTGTTAGTGATTCCTATAGGTAGATTTAGATTCCTTGTTCATAAGAAATATGACCATTATTCAATTCAGCTTTGAAAACTAAATTTTGGGAGTCCATTTTTAATGTAATTTAGTAATTAGAGATTTCTATTTTATAAAATTTTTGAGCATATATTAAATGAATATACTTTTACTCTAATGTACGTACATCAAAGCTAATGCTTGGTAATTATTTTTACTTTTCTATCTACTCGTACTAGTGCTAGATTCTTTCTCACTAATTAGATAAGTTAGTTGATAGAAATTATATGGTCAAATACTATAAGCTCATCATAATTGTATAAAATTACTAGATATTCTATAAAGTGATAGATGTTAATGATAGGTTCGTGAAAAGATGTTAATGATAGGTTCGTGAAAAGATGGTAAAATTATTGAGTCAATTTTTATATTTACCATTACTTACCTAATTCTTTGCTTTTTATATACCCCCGGTGTTGGTTTGAAATATTGTTTCTTGAGTAATGTGCATTGTAATAATACATAATAGATGTTAGGTAATCAAAACTTTTAAAAATGTTTTTTTAAAAATAGGTAATTCGAATTCATTTTCTAATATATCAATAGAAAAATAGATCATGTTGATTTATATGTTAGTTTTACTTAATCAAAATTGTGTAATATGTACCATATTATATTGGCTAAATATATAATAATGTATTATCATGTCTTTATACCTAATTAATTATATAATTATATCGATATTGAATCAATCTAGAAAATTAGAAAACTTTTGTACAAAATGGATTTCCTACCTAATATTTCTATAAGATAATTTATACCAGGACCAGGACCGACGTATGCATTATGCATGCTCTACTACTAAACGGATAATAATTTATGTAATTTGTACAATTGAAAATAAATTGTCGAAAGTTTTTACCATGTATTTATAAGGTGATCTTGACTTGAAAATCAGTTCTTTTATTTTTATAAAAAATTAAGTAAAGTAAAATACGAGTGTTTAATTATTAATTATACTGTATGACTGATAGACTCGATGACTAATAATATTTTTTATTAGACGTACATTGTGGGTCAGTATCCTTTCTCCCATGAATTCAATACATTTAAATGACCTAGTCGATCTTCAGTACGAATACTTGGACGAACTCGAAACATGTTCTTCTCCCTGTACTCGGACCATACTTTCTTTTCTTCAGTTTTTAACACTTCCTTCTCATACAGTTCATCTTGTTCCTTATCAAAAAAAAAATATAAATTAATTAAATTAGTACCTAATAAACTGAAAGATACAGTCCAGTCACCACTAAAACTTCTATCTGTAATCTAATCTGTAATGTATTCATATCTAGGTATTTAACGAAACAATTTTACATTAGAGAATGAGTTTGTGAAAATGAACTTTTTTCTTTTGACTGAACTGATGTCAAAATTTATTATTTTCAAACCTAAACCAAAGAAGTTACAGGACAGTAGAAGTCTTTTGGATGATGGATTATAATTTAATGTACATATAGGTTTAGCTTACCCTCGTTAAATAAGGATTACAAATTAGTTTAAGGTTCTTCTCCTCGATTTTAAGACGACGAATGAAATTCTCCTTCTGATGTGGAAAAATGTGATGAGCCAGCCGGTTCTTCCTGCAAATTAGTCGGCAATTAAATTAGCATACATACTTACCTAATCCTAAATTATAAAAACTAGCTTAAAATTAAAACCTACTACATAGTAAAATAACAAATAAAAATAGTATTTTTGGGTAGCACGAGCTTTCAGGGACATTCAGTTGGGCGAATCTCAGTTCAGCGACTCCAATTCCGGGACAAATATGTTCCGGGACAAATAGGTTCCGCGACAATTAGTTTCCGCGACAAACAAGTTCCGGGACAAACAGGTTCCGAGACATACAGTTTCCGGGACAAATAAGTTCTGCGACTTTTCAATTAAAAAAGTATAATGATAGGGGGTATTCACACCAAAACTTATAAGTTGATTTGTCTTATAAGTCAAAATCTATAAATCCACTTATAAGATAAGACATTTTTCGTGAGAGCTCGACTTATTTAGGTACTTTTAAGTCGTTTTTGAAATTTTCTTTTACATTACTAGGTATTAAAAAATTTTAATTTTCTTAATTAGAATTTAATATCCTTCCCTTGCATCAAAATTTTGATCATAAATAAAAATAAGTTTAAAGCAAATATCGATATTATCCACTTTGACTTTGAGATATTATTATCCAATTGATTTTGATGCCAAATAAATCTAAAATACCATATTAAAAAGCTATTTGTTTTGATTGATAATTAGTAATTTGAACCTATTTGTCGCGGAAACTATTTGTCCCGGAACTTATTTATCGCGGAACCTATTTGTCCCGGAACTTATTTATCGCGGAACCTATTTGTCCCGGAACATATTTGTCCCGGATTTGGAGTCGCTGAACTGAGATTCGCCCAACTGAATGTCCCTGTAAGCTCATGGAATCGTATTTTTGATACTAGCTTGTAATTCACTATATATTCCATTTCAGCTCAGTAACCCCGATTCTGACCTATTTTACTTGCTAAAATAAGCATTGCATTGCATAGGTAATTAATATTTAAGACCAAAATCGGGTTTTCTGAACTTGAGTTACCTTATATGGAGGATACTTACGAAATTGAGTACTTAGTACTTACCCTATCCAAATATTTCCCTTAGGGTTATTTCTAATATACCGCAACACCACGTCAGTCAGCCTCATCCTCCACCAATTGGACCATTAACTGTCAAGGTCAAGATAATTAACTTTTTTAATTATAAATTAACTTTTATGGACCTTTTAATTTTTTATTAAAAAATTATTTCATTCTCATTTCTTTTTCTTCTATTATTATATATTCGAAGTTCAAAAAAAAGTACACAAAATTAAGGTGATTTGAGATGTCGCCGAGTTCTTGAAATAAATATACAAACCTCCTCTATTCTATTTCCTTTACTATTTCTCACAAATAGCTTTTTTAAAAGTCCCAAAAAGTAATTGTAGGTAATTCAGCTCTGCAAAACTAGATTTTGGTCTTAATTTCACAAGCACGAGTACTAGTACTAGTAGATGCATGTATGTACTGAGACCAAAATTTTGTTTTTAAATTAGTAAATAAGATAAATTAATATAACTTTTTTAAAGATAATTGAGAATTGAGATGAGACTTGAGACTACTCGTATCAGGTCACAGGTCAGGTTACAGGTTCAGGTTAAGTTTCTAGAATCTAGAACCGAATTTTAGATGTTATTTTAAGAGGGATATGTACCCATACCTGACCTTTCTAGGCCACCAGGTAGGGTCAAGGTGTCCAATAAAAATGTCCTTTGATTGGACATTATTGTCTCATAGACTTTATTGTCTCATTTCAACCAAGTTTTATAGAAAAAACTCGGTTTTTTATGGTTTTAGACTGTTTTATTAGATTTTAGATAAGAATATTATACCCAGAGATTATTATAGACCGGTCCGGTCCTGGACCGGACCGGACCTACCTGGACCAGTAGATGACAATTTTTAATGTTTTAGATAACACCATAATAAAATCGTTTATTACAAAACATTTTGTGAACTTTTAAAATAAGTTAATATATATATTTTATGATATTATACAATGTTGATGATGATTTCTTTTACTTTTAGCCGACTTTCTCCTGATTATATTAGTCATATTACACGACTGTATTTCATCAATAATTGATCGAAATGAATTCCAGATACCATGGTCCAGAAGACAAATCGCTGCTCCACCACGACTTTTTTGTGGTTTCTAATCATTTTAAATAATTAAAGTTAGGCATAATTAGAACATTGAACTTTTTTAAATGTATTTATTCTTTAGATTACCATTCGATTTAGGTCAGAAATGCAAAATAGTGGCTGATCTCCAGTACCCACCCCCCATTTCGAATGGTCAACATATTCGGTAAAATTGAGACCACCAAGTCTTTTGGAGCGGATGTTAAACACCTTGGTCTTCACGGTGGTACAGTTTGAGTTGAATGGATGAGATCCAATTTGCCAGGATTGAACGTCCATTGATGTATTATAGTATGGGGCAATTATGTCAGCAAAAATTTCTTGAAAAAAATTAAGGATTGTTTTTTATATATCTAATTTAGCTTTAGCTGAGAAAAATCAGATTACGACCTCAATTTTACATGGAAATCATGTTAAAAGTCTGATTTCTCTGAGCTGAATTGAACGTAATAGAATAAGAAATAGAAATATGGTATATCGCAGACTTGTACCGTACCTCTACGAAGTTTAGGACCCTTTGCAAAAATTTGGAAATTCTTATCGCTAAAATCCAACGAGAACTGCTTAAACCATGGTGGACTTCTTTTAATAGAATAATTGGCCACAAAGTCACTCAAGATGGGCAGAACTTGCTGGAGACTTGAAGGTATCGATGAATTGAACAAATTTGGTCTTGTAAATTTTAGCATTCCTTCCCCAAGGTTGTCCAATTGATCGTGACCGAGTGTGAAACAGAAGAACAATTGACCATTGATAAGTCCACCTGAAGGATAAGAGATTCTCAAATGATCATTTTCAGAACCAGAACCAGATGACTTTAAAGTCAAAGTGGGGAAATGTGGTGTTGAATGAGCAAGCCATAGTCCAGCTGAATTGTCGGCCAAAATGAGACCTTTTGTATGACCATCCTAAATTTAAAAAGTGATAATTGGACACTTGGATTGAAATTAAGGAAATAAATACAATTAGGTACCCTTATTACTGATGGTAAGTTGGCAGGCTGGTCATTATAAAGGACTCGAGCAACTTCCTATAAAAATTCTATATGTGACATGCCTTCATAAAAATGGACACTATAGATAAGTAGGTATTAAAAACTAAGAATATTTGATATAAAAAAATTTGATAAAAAAGTACCTATTAAAAAAATATATTTTGTCCTTACAAGTCTAGATAAGGGCTGGACAGTTTGCAAGATCATCGAATTGGACTCGTTGATCCATCGTTCAGACTTTGTGAATGAATTTGAGGACTTTGAGGTGAGGAAATAGTATCCAGCACCTGCTCTAAATTGCTCTGAAGTCGACTCATTTAATTTGGGAAATTTGTACAGAATGAACCTGTCAACAATCCCGATTAAGACTTGAGATTTAATGGTATTTTATAGTATACCCTTACCAATCGATAGAATCTCCAGATTCATCTTTGCATTTGGTCTCGGCCTGACCAATTACTGGAGAAATTATGCAAATATTTAAGACCAAAATAAATAGTAGAAACAATGGAGTTTGCCTCATAATTCTTGATTTTTAAACTTAAAAAAGTGTTTAATATCGAAGCACTATAAATAACATTATTATTATGTATAATATGTATCTATCTATATCTATAATATTACGAATATCTAGGTGCCTATCATATAAATAACATAACCATATAGCCATATCTAATAAATGTTTTGAATGAAAAATTAGTCGTAATAAGGGTAATTTAAAAGTTTAGAAAAAAATTGATAGTACAACTACTAGATTATCAGTACTTTATGCATTGTAAAGTATTAAGTTCTATTCTGATTCTGAATTCTAACCTAAGCTTCATAAGTACATAGGTACCTACTAAATACTAATACAAATACAGTACCCTACAGATATAGTTGGTATTAAATTAAAACTATCTAGATATAACAAAAACCTTTATTAATGTTTTGAGCTGAGACATAAATTAAATAGAATGAAAAATTCAATTTTTCCTTACAGAAAAACTTCAGTATAAAGGAAACTTCAAGAAAATTAGGTTAGTCCTATATATTTGTCTAATCTAGTAAATAATCAAGATCAATGATGTACCTAGTACCTAGTACCTACATAATATAATGCATCCTATTTATGATTTCCACAAAGTTCAAAAAAATTCGGATTCAATAATTTGGTAAGTACTCGTATATATTATGTACTCGTATGTAATGTATATGTGAGGATTATGGTGTAAATACATTTTGACTCAGGTCCGAAATACACAATTTTGATATCTTAAAAATTACTTATGAAAAGTTGAGCCCAAAAATCATCAAACTCAAATTGGAAAAGTTTAGCCCAAAATTAGATTATTTTGCCTAGATAGCTAACTTCCAGTTTAGAGACTTGTATGTTAATGCTAACCATAAGTACCTACTAGAAACATACCTACTTATATACTGTGAGTGACAGTGAGTGTACGATACGATAATGTGGTAGTATATTTACACTTTTTTCATAATCAAAAATCTTTTATTAGACAATTTTTTTCTTAATATCAACTTGGACATATGTAAATACTGATTGGAACAAGCATAGTACTAGTACATAAATAATATAATAAGTAAAGTAAATTAGTATGTTATAGTAGGTTCATATTATGTAAATAGTAAGAAGAATCTATTAAAGTATCAAATTAACTAGGTATGGTAGTTATACAGTACATGCATTATTCAGTATTCAGTGTAAATTCAGTTATAATACTAATAAAATAATGTTGATTATAGATATTGTCCAGAGTCCAGAGATATTGTCAGGAGTAAAATGCTATTAGATTATAAAAGTATAATATACATACATAATATAATATGGTAGTTAGGTGCCTATATAATAAAAATAAATTACCAACTACACTAATATTAGTTGTAATTTTTTCAGAAGAGCCTTGCTTGTAACTTGTAAGTACCTACAGGTTACGTATGTATAGCCTAGCAAGTTTTTAAATCTATTTTAACTTTGATCAAATAAACCATATTAGGTACCTACTTATTTATTTATTATAGTGTATCTATAAGAAATCTTAGATTTCCAATCAATTATTTTATGTATTATGTATTTTTATATCTAAATCTATATTTATCATTTTATAATCTTCTACCTTATACTACGGAGTATAGTACATACTAGAACTACGGATACTAGTACTAGTAATTTACATTCTAATATGTATGGGTACTTAAAATTTTATCAGATAGATAATAAAATAAGGAATCAAATGTCTTAATTATAACCTCCTTTGCCTTTCTTTAGAATCGAGCCTTATTGAATTTAATAATTTATGTATCGATTTTAGCATATTATTATTATTATTATGCTGATGACTGATATGTATCTATGCATTTAAAGACATTAAAGTATAATAAAGCTTGTGTAAAAATATTTTTTATTTTTTATTTAAAGTATCGATAAATAGGTATTAGGTATATATTTTATTATTAAGAATGAGCCTTTTGTCGATAGAATTTAATAGCAGTTTTATTTTACAATCTTAATATCTAACTAAATGACTCATAATATTATGTATCTAGACTCAACTTTATAGACTCTTGATAATTTTTACATACTTACTAATTGTAAAAAAATGCTTTGTTTCAAAAACTAAATCCTTTGTTTAAGGCTTCAATTTAATCTAATCCCTAATCCCTATTCTGCTGGTTGAATTTACCCCACTATATTTTTGGTCCAAATTAACCCCTTTTTGTGAACTTTTTAATTAATTTCATAAATGGGCTCAATGTTAGACCAATATATTAGGTAATAGGGATGAAATTAAACCCTTTTTTTATAAAAAAAAAATTTGAAAATTTGAAATTTTATGCATTTTGATTGGAAATTTTGCATTTTTTCATATCGACTAGTTCTTATATAGGACTAGGTATATAATATCTCTTATGAAAATTAAGTAGAGTACTTTTATTATCTTATTGTTTGCTATGTATATAGGGGTAGATTTGGAATAGTTTGGAAAATATTTTGAGAACCTTGTATTGTATTTAGATCTACCTACAATTTTTATTTTGATCTCCACTTTTTATAGGTACATATATACGTAATTCTAGATACAAAGATAACATAGATCAAGATACATATTATTACTCTCTGATTTTCAGGTCAAAATATAATAAACAAATAACAAAATATAAATAACAAAAGCCCTTCTAAACCATCCCCAATCTACCCCTACTATTAAAAAATATTTATTGATTTTAAGCGCTTTGTATTCGCATATACAGAGTATTTGTCGAATTTGCAAAAACAAAAAAAAATACTTTTTCCAAGGGATATTGAGAAGGCTTCAAGTCTCATAAGAGTTTTTAGCATGAAAACCAGACAGATAGGCCCATTAAATTTACTTAAATGATAAGCTTATATTGCATATATCATTTGGGCGAGTGAAGCGAGCACAAATTATTACACTTTCTTTTTCTCTAATTAATTTGTCTATTCAGGTTCAGCACGGGATAATTCTTAAACTACTACATAAATTTTGAAGATACTTTAGAATTTTGGAAAATCTTGAACATTTTTCAAAATCCAAGCTCGAAATCTAAAAATTTCAATGGTATTTTCAATGAGATTTTTGAGCTATCACATACCTATGGTATGGTTACTAAAAAAGTAGGTAATCGAATACATGCTGAATACTGAGATAATAATATTCATGAACTATCTGTATATGTTATTAGTTATTATGTAGTTAATAAATCCTAGTTATTTACATGATTCTACTACATATAGATAGGCTGGAAAATTGGTTAGTATAAATAGCTTGGTAAAAAAGCATTCTGCAATTCAAACCTCCTCCAGCCTCCAGCAGCAGATTTCAAAAAAACTCTCAAAAAAGTTTTTTTTTTCTCGAAAAAAGTACAGTTTTTCAAGTAGATTTCAAGACAAAAAATGAATCAAGCTCAAAATGGCCAAGGAGGGAACCCGTCCTTTATTTCTTTGGGCACCAAACGGTGTTCAGATGGGAAAGATTATAAAGCCATCGTCCTAGTAGGTAAGTAGTATGTATTTTATTAACTAATTTTGAAATTGAGGTTTTTTTATAAATACCTAGACTCTGATTTAATCTCATCCCTATTTTGGTTGAATTTAACCTTATATTTTTACTCGAACCCATACTTAACTTTATGAAATTAACTATAAATTATATAACTTAAACAAAGTCTAAACTACAGATAAACTACAAAATTTAAAAATTTTCTTTCAATATTTTTTATACGCATTCGATAGGGATATAATAATAATAATACCATAATAATAATAGGTACTTAACCTACATTACTTTTTTTATTTTTATAAAAGATATAATGTCAGCAGCAGCACCACCAGAAGCAGCACCACCAGAAGCAACACCACCATGGTGGTGTTGCTGGGGGTTCTGCTGGGGGTTCTGCCCAAACACAAGGTAATTTTTATTTAATTTTTTGGCCCTTAAACTATTCAACTTTGCTTGCAATTTGTCTGTCTGTCTGTCTGTCTGTCTGTCTGTCTGTCTGTCTGTCTGTCTGACTGTCTGTCTGTCTGTTCGCGGTATAACTCGAAAACTCTCTCTCCCTCTCCCTATTTTTGTTGAGAAAAATGTTCCTTTTCAACAGCTAAAGAAGTTTACCGTAGTTTACTCAAATTAGTTCCAATTTTAATATTTTGTTTTTATTTTTAGGAAGGTCAGAGGACCAAAAGAAGAAAGAAAATAATAAGAAATAATCCTCAAATCAATAATCCTCGAATTAATGGAATCCTCAAATCAAAATCAAAATCAAAACCTTAATTTTTTTAAAGTATTTACCTATATACTTTTATATACTTTTATAAATGAAAACGAAGGATATTTTAACATTTTAAATCAAATTATTTGACTTTAAAATTCAGAGCAACTTTCTCAAAAATAAAATATGTAAAAATAAACAAAAAAAACTCAAATGGAATATAAATTTATTTTGAACTATGCAGATTTTCTCATAAAGATAATGTACAATGACAATAAATAACTTGAGGATTTTTGAGTTTTTTTTTGAGTAAGTAGCTACATAATTATAAGTAAGATACTTAATATTATATCAGTATAGGTTAGGTAGATATTTTGGAGCTGAATTGACCTAAATTGAGACCTGGCCAAAATGGACAAAATTGCCAAAACTACGATACCTTATATTAAAATTAGATAATCCTGTATACCTATATATAGACATATTTAGCAAATAATTTTATTTTTGGTAGCAAGTAAATAAAATAATAATTTAATAATGATAGGTAGAGAAACAGAATTAGTAAAAATCCTAATACAAGAACCTATATAGGTTTTAATATTGCTTTCATTTTAATTAAACTATGTAATAATTCTGATACATATTATATCTATTATTATAGTGTATATTTTATAGTCAAAAAAAAGTTGAAATTTTGACATATTGACATGACTCATGACATGACTCATGACATAGGTGGTACATGGTTTTTTCTAATAAAAACAGTAAAAAACCATTTTTATTGAGAAACCCCATAAAAACCATAAACAACGGTAGCTGGTATATCTAGGCTCCCAGCGCCTCAAATACAAAACCATTAGACCTTAAACAAGCAAATTATAGCAAATAAAATGTAAAAATAAAAAATAAATAAAATAACCAAAAAATAAATAATTTATAATTAACTAATTATTACCTAGATATTATAATTACACTTATGTGACATTTTAAATTGGCCAGAAAGAGTGGTGGTGCTGCCCAAATTCCCTCCTGGTTCCTACGCTGGCCAGTGGCCTGGCTCTTTTTTTAGTTTCTAATTTTTACAAATTACTTTTAAGCCTAGTTTCAAGGACATAAACAAGTTAAACAATAAGAGTCATTAAAAAAATCGTCATTAAATTAAAATAATTGAAAGTTTTTTGAGCCATTGGATGTTTTAAGAGAAAATTATGTCCAGTATGAAAATGTTTACAGCAGAAAGTTACTCTACAAAACTTCTCCAGAATTTCTATGAACTTTGGAAGGGTGAATGTTTTTGTGATGTCGAGATCCTCTGCTCTGGCGAAAAATTTAAGGTACCCTGCTTTAAAGTAGCTTAAGTTTAATTTAATGGTAGTAGTGGAGCAGGTGGTCCCACTAGAGTTTGGTGGTGGTGATGATGATGGTCATTTTTACTAACCATTTATTTTTGTACAGGCACATAGGACGATTTTAGCATCGAGTAGCACCTATTTCAGGGCAATGTTCACTGGTGGTATGGTGGTAAGTCTTCTCTAACTATTATTCAATATTCAGCTATGAAAAACCTGATTTATGGTCTCATTTTGCATGTACTTCATGTGAAATTTAGATCAGAATCTGGGTTTTCAGTACTAGATTAAATAAATCGATTTTACTAGATTTAGAATTTTTGTTTCCATCAACTTAACAGTAAAAGTTAAAAGACTATTGATTTAGCTCCGAGAAACCAGATTTCGGCCTCGATTTTAAATGTAAAAAATGCTAGGATATTTTGAGATCATGATTGAAGATCGGAGTAGAATAGTGAATATAAATTGTAAATTATATATAATGTAAATTATATATAATATATATAATATATAAGATTATATTAACATTGTGTTTTTTATGTTTTTTTAGGAACAACAAAGTTCGCGAATTGAATTGGGAAATATAACACCTTCTGTTTTTAAATCGATTCTTTCATTTATTTACACAGGTTTGTTACCTACTATTAATTGTTAATGCAATATAATTATGATTATGATAAGTTAATTGGTTTATATCCTATCTTTTATTGTATAGGGCAAATATTTTTATCACAAAGTACAGTTCAAGATATTTTAGCTGCTGCTGATATGCTAGGTTTACCGGAAGTATTAGAATGTAAAGTCCTTTAAAGTTTAATGTAATTTTATCGATATATAATTTTTAATAATTTGTCTTGTTATTTTTGTAGCTTGCACTTCCTTCCTTAAAACTGAGCTTCATCCTTCAAATGCTATTGGGATTTATAGGTAATGTTTAAGATTTAAGATTGTAATGATTGATTATTGACTACATTTATATGTTGGCTCTAGATTTGCTGAAAGTCATAACTGCCAAGACCTAGAGAAAATGTCACTTGCTTTCATACACCATAATTTTCCACAAATCTATGAAGAAGAGGAATACTGTGAAACTCCCAAAGATATAATTCTGAGATTTTTAGAAAGCGAGAATTTAAAAGTTGATTCAGAGTATCAGGTTCTTTCAGCCGCTCTTCGTTGGCTAAGTTTTGACATTGTCAAACGTAGACAATGGGTTTTTGAAATTCTGCATCTCGTACGGCTTCCACTGATACCATCGAAATTAATCGAACAAAGCGTTGAGGATTTAACTGATGTTAGTTTACAGATAGCTTTAAGAAGTCTTAACCGAGATGTACAAATGAAACGAGGTTCACTTGTCACACGTAAGAAAGATAAACAATAAATTGCAAAATTGTAACCTAATTATTGAATTATGAAATTAAATGGAATTTTTTTTATTTTATATAGTTATCGTTCAACCGAGAAAATCTGCTAAGAAACACGTCTACGTAATTGGTGGCACAAGAAAAGAACTTGGAACTGGCTGGAAACAAATATCTGAATCAACATTAAATACAATTTATTGTTTTGATACCTTTAAAAAATCATGGTCATCTTTAGAGTCAATGGAAATTGAACGAATCCTACCTGGTGTTTCAATGCTAGATGGTCTTATTTATGTCATTGGTGGAGAACAAGAGTCCAAAATACTTGCTAATGGTGAAGTTTACAGTCCACAAGAAGATAGTTGGAGACAAATCGAACCCATGATAATCCCTAGATGTGCATTTGGTCTAACAGCATGGGAAAACTATTTGTATGCATTTGGTGGTTGGGTTGGTGAGGATATTGGGGGTTCTATTGAAAAATATAATCCTGAAACAAATGATTGGACAATGGTTGGTGACATGTTAGAACCTCGTTTTAGTATGGGAGTTGTAACATTTGAAGGGTAAATTATAAAATCTAAAATAAATGAATACATATATTTTAAATATCGATCTTTCTTTAATTTTGATTAAATTTTATAGACTTATTTATATCTTTGGTGGATGTACACATTCTCAGCGTCACTTAAAAGATTTAAGATCGTATAATCCGGTCACAAACGAATGGACAACTTTAGCACCAATGAAAATGCCAAGGAGTCAAATGGGTTCAGCAATATTTGGTCAACATTTATATGTTGTGGGAGGAAGTACCAAACAAGGAGAAGTAATACACATTTGACTTTAGATTCAATTCCTCAAATATTTTTTTGCTATGTTTTTGATTTTGTTCATCAGGTTCTCCGATCTGTAGAAAAATATTCTTTCAAAGACAACGAATGGACCGAAGTTTCTTCGCTGAGGGTTGGCAGAGCCAATCCTGCTGTTGGTGCTGCTGATGGACACATTTACGCTGTAGGCGGAGACCAAACCCACGAGAGCAATTTTTTCCGGGCACAGGTAAAATTGATTCATAAGTACTAACATTTATTTAACCTGATTTTATGTCAAATTAATTTTAAAACTAAATTAAATAACCATTGTTTAAAATTTAGATTATTTCTGGAGTAATTATGCCTATTTATTCTAATCTTATTCATAATTTCTATTATTAAAGGTTACATTGGATTCTGTTGAAGTATACAGTCCTTTGACAGATTCATGGTCAGATTGTCCTCCACTCCCTGAAAGCAGATCTGAATGTGGTGTAATTGTCGTCTAACTGAGAAAATAGTTACCTATCGAAATCAACCTATGTATTCTTAATTTGTAAGTTAACCTTTTTATCTATCGTACATACTTTTACCTATAATTTTAATTAACTCGTTTATGTAATAAGCATTTAGTACATACCTACTTATTTACAACCTAATTATTTTATTGTTTGATTTTTACAATCATATATAATCGTATTTTATTTATATAACATAAACTTTCACCAGAGTATTTTTAAAGCCAAAAAAAAGAAGTTACCTAATTTAATTTAATTTAACTTATCCTTCTCGCCTATCTACCTACATATTTTAATTATAACTAATGAAAGTATGTTAAGTTTAAAAGTGTATTAAGGGATACAGGGAATGAATTTTTAAAAATCTAAAATTGTTTGTACAAGCGTGTTACAAGTATTGCACCTAAGAAGGATCTAGTTTATTTTCTGTAAAAAAAAATTTATTTGATACATTTTTGTAGTAAATTAATTGAAAATTTTACAATATATGTATTTGAGAGTTGATAGTTGATAGTGAATAATGTTTATTTAATTATCAAACAATTTTAGAATAAAAGTATTAACCGATGACCCGAATCTGTATCCGTATTTTAATAATTTTATGATAATTTCGCTTTAATTTAATTAAAAAAATTATGTATAGTAGAATAGGTAATTATTAAATGTTAAAAAAAGTATTGTAATGTTGAAATGTAAAGTTGATTTGATTTGATTTGATCTATCTACAAGTATAATAATGTAAATGTACTAACCTTAATTGTAAAAAATCATCGAGAATTAAATAAAATACCGTGATAAAGTTAAAAAAATACTTACTAATGGTAAGTAAGCAACTTATACTAATGAGTAGTGAGTAGGTACCTTTATAGTTTACATTTTATTTTGAAGTTGAAAAAAACTTTGGAGGTTCTCCATATTCTTTCCTTTGCTAACAACTGACCTTTTAAATGTGCCCTTTTGAGGAGGAATGATGTTTATATTAACTGGATGTTTTGGCTGAGCATTTTCCTCGTTCGATGAATCAGACAATTTTTTATCCGGCTTTTGAGTTGGAAGATATTTTGATAATGGTGATGGTTGTGATCCTTCAAGTGGACTCTGAGCCTTTCTTTTGTCTTTTCTGGGTCGACCTCGACCTCTAGGTCTGCCTGATGGTGTTGGTGTCGAGGATTCGGATGTATCCCCTAGATTTAGTCGAGCCCTTCGCCTTTCCTCCAATTCAGCCAGTCTTTTTTTATTCTTCATCTTACTCCTCTCGACAATGTCCTGATGTTTGTATTTTTTAAATACTGGATGAGCAACATCCACAGACTCATCCTGTTCAAAGACTGTGAGTGGTGGTGGTATTCTTTTTTTGACCAAAAATCGATTGTCATCACCTTCCCTCAGTTTTTTCTCAGCCCTTTGTGCTTGAATGGCATAGAATGGGTCTGCAAATGTTGGTCTACAAGGCCTTTGGATGACCTTCTCAATTATCGCATCTGGGATTCTTCTTAATTGGACGATAACTGGTGGAAACTTGAGAATCTCTCCTGCAGCTGAAATATACTCCCAACTATTCGTGTTATCATCATAGTGAAGTTTGGCACTTCTCAAATTATTGACCCGTTGAACTTCACCTGAGCCCATTTCTTCCAGTGTCAGGTGTGGGATTTGCTTCAGTAGAAGTGCTCGATAATCTTCATATTCACTGGCTTCTCGGATTTCTGGAAGTTTTTGTTTCATAAAGTTCGTATACCGAGCCCTTTGAGTCTCCACACAAGTTACCCTTTTCTGAACCGCATCTTGAGGGTTTTTATTTGAAGACACGACCAGGTTTTTGAAAAAACCCAGGGCATCCAGGTTGGTAGGGATGGTAGGGATGGAACATTCAACACCACTCGAGTAAAGTCCAAAAGTTGTACCGCAAAATTTGACGGTCTCAGTGATTTTCGACCCGTCTGAATTCATCGCACCTTCCTGGAAAAGTACAAATTGAAAAAAAAATGTAGAAATTAAATACTTTTTATACATTGATACAGTTTAGTTTAGAAATGACTACGACTTACTTGATTCGGTAATGGACGTAATTCACGCATTTAGCTTACTTTTGTCCACTTAAAAAATATTATGGAATTATTTCAAAAATTCTGCAGATGCTGATACGTAAGGTACTTAAAGAGCATTCAATTTTAGCACTGAAACTTAAGATCTAAATGAATCAAGTTATGATTATTTTAGTAGGTATTAAATTATAGATACCTAAAGTCACTTAAGATTAGTATATAAGTAAGGTAATTTCAAAAAATGACCTTTAAAAAATAAACGAGAAATCGTTTATCGACAATAAGTACCTAGAACTTAGAACCTATATATAATTAATAAATAATAGTACCCTAGACTCTAGACTCTAGGGTCTAGAGTATAAGTAGCTTATCTTTTTAAGATTAGTAAAGTTTCAAATTTCAAAGTGTATACTCCGCTAGGCATTTTACTGATAGTAGAAAAATGTAGCTTGTAAACAGTCAGTAGTGGTCCTAAATTGAATACTTAATCTACTACTTATTTTATTACTTACCTTATGTCTTTAGGTTGTACAAAGTACAAGTTGTTGACCTGTAATTATCGTAATCCGTTTTTTTACCTAGCTAGGTATGCTATCTAATTTTAACAAAAAATCTACATGTAATGTAATAACGATAGATAGGCTTTAGTTAGATAATCCTTGTATATCGATACTAATACTTCGTAAATAAATAACATTCTACTACTACGGATATGCATGTTATGTTCTATGCCCTACATAACATAATTGTTTCGAACGAAACGAGCACTTAACTTCTTCTGTCCATCTATTCTGTTTGTCTGTTTTTCCAGAAGATTGCTCATAAGTATTAACCGATTTTAACCAAACTTGAAATGAAGGTACCTTATATAAAAACTTATAGGGTATAGTTGTGCTATTTAAACAAAAAAATTTATATTATACCATCCCTTGGAGGATAACTGTGGACTGTGCCAATTCCAATATGAGATTCGAGTAATTATAAGCAAGGAATAAGGGTACTCAATGACAGAGATTCCTTCCATTTGATATCCTTCGTTTGACCCGAAAGTTGGCATTTTACCCCAAAAAGTACTGACAAGCCCACACAATTAATAAGTAATTAACTAAAGAGTAGTTAATTAAATCCTAGTTTATGTAAGTATTTAAGTACACTACCTAATTAAATATAAGTAGTTTATTGACTAAAAATAAAAGGTTAAGTCAGAGTCAGATACAACCTATAGATTCTAGTCTAGGTCATAAAATTAGATATACACTATAATAAGGGTATATCGGATAAAATATTGTCAAATTCGAATTCGATAAAGAATCCACTTATACATAGTAGCTTATCTTATAACCTCTGCAAAGATTAGGTAGGCAGTAGGCATGATTTTACCTAATTCTAATTAATTATGTAAACCTTGCAATGGCTATAACGACAATATATTGTTATAACGGCCGAATTCTCGCTCTAGTCCCATGTGATGTTGATGTTAAAACGAGAATTAACATTAATAACTTTTCAATCTTGCAGGCAAGTGAGATTTTTTGTCGTTAAATTACGCGAGCTACTTTTTTAAGTGGCATTCTTACCCTTTTAATTACCTCATATTAAAAAATGTCAATTTATGAAATCCTAGATTTTAAACTGTTCAAATGGACGAAATCCAGGATTTCAAAATAAAAATTGCGAAAAGAATACCACTGTTTAAGAGTAGTACGTTATAGAGAGGGTCTACTATGAGCTGTAAATGAAAAAAAAAATTATCTTTGAATTGAGTTTGTGCCCTTACGGGCTATTATGTTTTCTCTTGCGAG
>JAQIXA010001848.1:0-21534 GCA_034699045.1 Nanhermannia cf. coronata Gr-Ori-00579
CTCAAAATCCAAAAATTGCAATTGAAATTATTTCATTTCCAAGGAAAATAATTATGATTGCAAATTGATAATTTGTAAAATAAGGGATTACTAGTAGGAAATCTGTGCTATGCACAGGCGAATCGAGCTTTTCCATAAAAAGCAGGTCATAAAAACATCATAGTTTTCTCATGGTTTTTTTATTCATTTTTTAACTATTATAATTTAAACTTTTAACTTGAGTGTCCTATGCATTTCATTTTATAATTTATGTGTGTACCTACTACTACTACCTAGCAAATATATTTTAATTATTGAGCTTTAAATACTACACTAATACTCGTACTCGTTCATACATAAAATATATAGGTAGTAGTAGTTAGTAGTATATACTGATATACTGTATACTATATACTATATACTGACATAGTAATACATTATTTAAACAACTTGAAGAGCACTTTTATAATTAGAAAGAATATCAAATTCATTCTCAATCATTCTTAAAAATTCTTGAATCTCTTGGTCTGATTTGAAGACTGATTCAGTTCCAGTAGCAAAAAACGTCAGACCTTCAAGTGTACTTGTCGATGACAAAAATAGAGCTAGATATATACAAATATTTCAAAAATTTGTCAATTTTCAATCATAAAAACTTACGCAAACCACAAATAAAAGCCGGACCTAAAAACCCAACAAGATCAACAGGTTGTCCAGGATTTTTCCCATTAGCATATGCGTATTTATATACAGGTTTTGGTAGCCCAGTATAAACAAATGTAAGGGGAAATGAATTATTTCCACCTCGTAAAAAAGTCCGAATTAAAAGCAAATTTAGTCTATGAGGTAAGGTGCAAAATGTAATTGCAATCAAGTACAAATATTGAAATAAAAATGTTCTTTTTTTAATAACTTGAATTCTTTTATAAATTTTTTTTAATCTTGTCATTGGGTTTTGATCTGATATTGGTAGAGGAAATGTAAGCATATACCTTTAGAATTTAGAATAATGCAAAAATTAAAAAAAATTTAATTAAATACAATTATGCATACGTATTGTTCCTTAGTTTACTATCAGGATGATTAGGTCTTGGAAAAGGTGTCCCAAAAACAAGATTTTTTGGCATTTTGCAATCATTTCGTAGCATAAAATTCCGAATCCCACCACAAATAGCTCCCAATACAACAGTTGATTCATTAACACTGTGGTTTGACGCAATTTCCTTAATTTGCTTAAAACTTATCAATTTCGATTGGGCAATTGGAATTTGATGTGATTTGAGCAAAAAGTCTTGAGCTTTGATTTTTTTCTGCCAATCGCTTTCATTACTTTTAGTTTGCAAAATATTTTCTGTAAAAATAAAAGGAGTATTGAAGATTTTAATAATAAGGTTGAAGAATTGAGTAAAAATCCTAGATTTTGAAATTTTTTTGGAAGACTTTCTGGGGATTTCTAGCATTTTTACTGTTGATATTACATTTGATAACATTTTGAGCATTGAAAAACCATCACCGATCTAAAAAACAAAAAAGTCGTTTTTGTAAAAAATCATAATTTACTTAACTATCAAATACAAATAACTTAGACACTATACACATCTATCTCTTCATATCTATCTAATTATGTATCCCTAATATCTGTAAACAAGTAATACCTAAACTTAGAATACAAGCTAGTGCTCAAGCCAAACCCCCAAAATTTTAAAAGTTTTCTACTATACTTATACCTTCTTATAAAAATGCAATCTACAAGTATTAAGTATTATGTAAATACCGATTAGGATAGTCCAAGCTAGTTTTTAAACAGAAAATCGAATTTATAATTGGATTAAAAATTTCTAGAACAGATAATGTGCTAGTCGAAAATTCTAGCACAGATAGGTATGTCGTTTATGATATAAATGTATGGGAAATTGTAATTAGTAGTAGTAGTATACAGAAGTATTAGGTATATAGGAGCTTCCTGTATTTGTAAAATTATTTGCGAAAATTTTTGATGGTTTGGGTTGGGATTTGAATTTTACCGAATGATGAAATTTGAAAAAACAATGAGTTGACTGATTTTTAGGATCTGGAATAAAATACACAACCCATTGAGGCTTTCCTGGAGAAAATTGATCCAAAAGTATTTCTTTTCTAATCAAGTTCAGTTTCTTGCCATCCTCTTCATCACTATCTTCAACTGTAATTATTTGCTTCGATTTTGTCCAATATAGGATATGATCATCAAGTGTAAAATCCATACAATTCTTCCAAAACAAATGACCCATCCATATTTTGAAATATTGACGAAATTCTGGGTAAACAAGAAGTTGTCCATTCGAGTGTCTCAAATCTAAAATTTTCGACTTAAATTCAGATCTAATTTGTTTCAAATTAATATCACCATTAACTTTTAATTGGCACAGTATTTCAGAGCCCATTGGATTCTCATGTGTTGAATAAAGCATTGTCGCTGGCAAGTTGAGCATCTTCCCAAGGTCCGGTTTCACAATTGGAGCCAGGTAAAAAAGTATTTTTCGATATATTGCACAAGGCAAAATTAGCATTGTAAGAAATAACATGATCAGCAGGTGAAGTAATAGAACAAATGGTAGCAAATATAAAAAATTCAGGATAAATTTAACAGATTTCAACAATTTATCAGGAAAATTACAAGATTTCTTATAAATAAATATATTCATTTCTGTTTAGTGTAAAATATGCTCTTTAAAAATGACAAAAAGTATTTCTATGAGCTGAAACTGAAATTGAAACACGTTTTAAATCTGTTAATTTTGCATACAGTATCAAAAATTTTGATATTAAATACAAATAAAATTAGTATTAGCTGCCTACTTCTTCTAATTGAGAGCCTAATCTTTAAAAATGTAAAAATTTATATAAAGTTGCAATTAAAATGCAAACTAAGGTACTTGCTATCAGAGGATTGCTATCAGATCGGATTTTTCAGTCTCATAAAAATAATATATAGGTAAGTAGACATTAGTTGTACATTTGAAGACTTTATAATATACTTTATAAACTAGGTACTAGGTGTATAAAATACCTATTATTATGGTTTATTAAAAGTTAGTTTTATTTTTAATGTATTAGATAGGTATTTGTATCTATAAATTAGATCAGAAAAATATCAACCTTCGGGAAATATCACATACCTACCTAAACTTGGTTTTTTCTATCTACCTGCTACCAACATACTAGACTAATTCTAATATAATTATACTTATAAGCTAGTACCCTACAAAATTACAAAATACATATTAATAAATACCTACCTACACTATGTAATGTAAGCAGAATGATTCGACGATGCAGGTTAAGTTTAAAATATCTCAAATTCTTGAAAATTATTTTTCATTTCATAAATAACTTTTTTATTTCAAAAGCCAGTTTTTGTAATGAATGAATGTACAATTCAAATAATTATTCTTTTACTACAAAAAACACAAAAATAATAAAAAATTTGTTTAGTTATAAACCAAACAATTCTAGTAAAAAATTAAAAAACAATATAATTAGCTAATGATAATAAATCTTAGCCTTTATATAGTATGTTCATACATATTAAAAATCTTAATCGTACGTTTGATTAAAATGAATTTTATAAGTTCTACAAGTCAAACAATTATTCTTTTACTGCAAAAAACAATCAAAAATAATAAAAATTTTGTTATGTTATAAACCAAACAATTCTAGTAAAAAATTAAAAAACAATATAGGTAATTAGCTAATGGTATAATAAATCTTATGGTTAGCTCTTTATATAGGTTCATATTAAAAATTAATCGTAAGTTAGATTCAAATGAATTTTATAAGTCTATAAGTTAAGGTATGACAATACCACTTAAATGGCATGTATGATGGTTATATGTTTTCAGTTTCATTCAAGCTATTTTGACCAATATTTCGTAATCTGAGTAGCCGAACTCAAAACCTCCATAGGAAATGTACAATAAGCCATGACTTGGATGCACTTTTCCCACTGTAAGTGCGCCTATTTTTAAATTTTCAAATTTATTTTTACTATCAAGTAAATGCATTTTAGTGTATAAATAATTAAAATTCAAAAATACAAAAATACAAACCTGCATGGTAATGTCGGCCAATGTAAAGAACTTCGCCGTCTAAAGCTACACCTCCAGGAACCCCATTTTCAGGCAATTCACCTCCTAGAATTTAGTATCCAAAAAATATCAAGAATATAATTAGATTAGATTAGAACAAGGAACACTTTCAGCAGGAACACTCATTTTATATTTAGGTATATATTTCATATTTTGGTCTAAAGAACTTGAAACGTATAACTATACTTAAGATTCAGTACAAAAAGTTTCAATTTGATCACCTGCAGAAGGAATCCATTCGATTGAGTCGGCCGGTGCGACCATAACTTCATAGGAACCTGTAGTGTGTTCTTCACCACCCCATGGAAAATATGCTAAACCATGCTCTTGAATCATTTTTCCTAAAAAAAAGTTATTTCTATAATTTTCTGGATTTTTTTTGAATTTTCCGATACTAACCTGGAATGGCAGCCTCTCTGAAAGGACATCTGACGACGTACAATTCATTTCCACCATCTGTACCACCAACAACAGATCCTTCAGGACGTGATCCTCCATTGTCGGAGATCCAGCTGACTCCTTCCATCTCTGGGATTGGTAATCTTTGAGGACCATCATCAATTAAATCGATGTGTTTTGCTTCAAAATTTAGCAAATTTTAAATTAGCAAAGTAAAGTACCTATATAAAATCTTAAAGCATTTGAAGTTACCTTCTTCTGTCCACCAATGACAATGTCCGGGTTGACCGCCAGACCCCCTAAAAATAAAAAAATTTATAATAAATTAAAAATTTGAGACATTTTTGTCATATTAATAAAAGTAAAACTAGTTGAAGTGACAATTTAAAATATAGTTAATAAAATAATGGATTGAGTTGTCAGTATTGCAGTTCAACAGTTGGCGACGGCGATAGCTAAAAGGGTTCAAAAAATATTTTTTTTCATTTTGGTTACTAGTTCCTAGACTTTAGATCATGCAATGATACAAGTACAAGGACAAGGCCATCATAAAATATATAATTTTTATATTTTTTTAATAGTACAATTGTTAGTGTAGGGTATATAACTAGACTTACGTTTCTGCAAATTGGGCTTCATTAAGACAAGGTTGACCAACGTCATATAGTCCTAAATTTTCAGATAAACCCATTTATTAAAATTATCATTTAGTTATGTATGTGGTAAGCGACATCGAGCATATTCAACTTTGTGCCCGTTTTTCGTTCATTGTTTTTGTCTCTATGTCCAGAAAAGATAACTCGAAAACTATTGGACTGATTTTAACCAAACTGGCATGAATGCGAAAGACCTATTTATAGGTTTTTGACATTTTGACAAAAATAAAAATTTACCATAGGACTTGTTTGAGTTTTAAATGAAAAGATTATGTGTGGTTCTTAGTTCTTATCGTCAGAGCCGAAAAATTAATTAAACATAAACATTGTTTTCAAAGTCAACGCTTTGCTTGCACAATTAATAATACATGACATAAACAGACAGTACAAATTAAGAGGTCAGAGTTGAAAGGTAAACATTAGAGTTCATCGAATGGAATTCATCATATTGCTCCTTACTTATATATAGCTCTCTACTTAGAATTAGAATTAGTAATTCATTTTCGGTTTATGATTAACATCGGATCTCGGGACTTTTAAAGAGCTAACACCCACAGCACCCCAACCTGGAATTTTTTGTCTAAAAGGGACAACAAGACCCTATAAAGTCCCTTTATAATTTATGCGATGGTCTAGTTAAAATCGGTCAAGTCCAATATACTATATTGAATATAGTATAGTTTTAAGTTAAGTGTTAAACAAACAGATGGGCCAATGCAAGCAAAGTTAATTGGTTAACTCGTACAATTATGTATGTACAAGATATTCAATTCAATAAGTAATTGCTTTTAAGTTTAGGACTCTGCTGCTGAGACTTGAGATTGAGATGAGATCATTTAAAAAAGAATAGCTTTAGCTTACCCTTTTCTATTCCATCTCTTTAAGCTGGTTTAAATCATTTTGGATGCGAGTAGCGATGTTTGTCAGGCTTCTCAATTTGGTTAACCTTTCCGATGCCATCATATTAGCAAGAATAATTAAGAATTACTAAACTAATCGTATGATTTAATGATTTAAATAGGTAATTTTGTCACGTGCCACGTGCGTCGTCACAACTTCAATTAAAAACACAATAATATCAAGCAAAATCAATCAAAAAACAAAAAATCGAAATCGAGAATCGATATAATCGTTTCGATTATCGAAATCGAAACGAAAACAATAACATAACGCATGCGAATGCGAAAGCGAAACCAAAAAAACGAAATGAAATGAAACAGTGCAGCGCAGTGCATAGTGGTGGGTGCAGTGTGTGCGTGCTCTTGTAAAAATTGTACAATTATGGGGCAATTTAATTCGGCTCTGAAAAAACCCGATTACAAGACAAGTATTTATTAGATCATAGCATCAGCCTATGCTAAACTCTAAACTAGTGCCTAGTAAATAATAATAATAATATAACCTAGTACATCAAATCATGCATAATAATTATAAGGGGAATTAACATTAATTTTAATTTACTATATACATAGTTAGGATAGGATTTAGGATTAAATTAAATTAATTATTATTATTTAATAGTTCAAGAAAAACATTGAAGACATTTCATGTTACCTCATTTTTCAGGGTCAAAGGTCAAATTCGGAATCTCCGTCATCGATTTCCTAATACCACCTAATGCCTTTAATATTGCTTATTAATTCACATTTTTGATTTGATTTTGATATGCAAAATTTTCTTTTTTCCATCTGATTAATATGGGGGCTAGGACCATTTATAGGATCCACAGGCCACAGATGCGGTCAGCTAGAATATTTATCAAAATGGCAGAACTTTGAACTTTGCCATATCTTCATAGGGTCTTTCGGGCCAAGTGTTTGGTTAAAATCAGTTCAATAGTCAATAGTAATAGTCAAAGTTACCTACTACATATAGACAGTAATCTGTTTTTTTATCTTATATAACGTACTAATATATTAAGACCCTTACCTAATATTTTTTTTATTGTAGAATGGTTTGATTTTAAAGATCCTACATAGCATAGTGTAGTTTGAATTAATTTCTCTTCTCAAAATTTTGGATCATGCCATTTTATTTTTATGTTTATTTATTAATATTTATTTTTATTTCAAAAGCCAGTTATTTAAATGAATAAATGTGTTTGATTAAAGCTTTTTCTGCATTGAAATATGTTCAACAAAATAGACTCATAAATAATAGTTTAAGATCTTTTTTTTTAGTTATAAAAACTTAATGAGATTCAAACAATTCTAGTCATAATATAATATTAAACAATATACCTACCTAATTAGCTCTTAAATCTTTTCTGTGGCTCACATTCACATTAACATGTTCATATAAAGTTCTAAATTGATTTATATAAGATCTAGGTATATAAGTTAAGGCATGATAATAATACATTTAAATGGTATGCATATGTGTTCTCAAATGAGTCTTCAGGCTTTTTTGACCAAGATTTCATACTCTGGGTAGCTGATTTCAGCACCTCCGTAGGAAATGTACATTGCACCATGACTTGGATGGACTTTCCCCACTGTAAGTGCGCCTATTTTTAAATTTTAAAATTTTAAAAATTTTTTTACTATAGGTTAATGCATTTATTTATAAATAAGATATAAAATAATACCTTCGTGGTTTACTCGGCCAATATAAAGAACTTCACCGTCTAAAGCTACTCCTCCAGGAACCCCATTTTCAGGCAATTCACCTCCTATAATCCAAAAAATATCAAGATTAAGTGGTAGGTACTTTAGAAAAAGGAACACTTTCAGGTGTCGATCATTGATCATTTTAGAACTCGTTTTATAATTATGTGTATACAGTTTCATTTCATATTTTGATTTAGGTAAAGAAATGAAAACCTAAT
Source organism: Nanhermannia cf. coronata Gr-Ori-00579 (assembly GCA_034699045.1). NCBI lineage: Eukaryota > Metazoa > Arthropoda > Arachnida > Sarcoptiformes > Nanhermanniidae > Nanhermannia > Nanhermannia cf. coronata Gr-Ori-00579. The sequence goes on from JAQIXA010001848.1 coordinate 7,989, forward strand.
AAAACTAGGTACCCGAAAATATAATATGTATTATGGCCAAAAAATTTATAGTTTGATCACCTGAAGAAGGAATCCATTCGAGGGAGTCCGCCGATGCGACCATAACTTCATAGGAATCTGTGGTATGTTCTTCACCACCCCATGGAAAATATGCTACACCATGAGCTTCAATCATTTTCCCTAAAAAATTCAAAAATTTCCATATTTTTATTTTTCTGAATTTTTCTGGATATCTAACCTGGAATGACAGCCTCTTCGAAAGAGCATCTGACGACATACACTTCATTTCCATCGTCTTCACCACCAACAACAGATCCTTCAGGATGTGATCCACCATTGTCGAAGACCCAGCTAACACCTTCCATTTCTGGGACAGTCATTCTTTGTGGAGCATCATCTATCTCGTTGAGTTCGATCTGCTTTGCTTCAGCATCTGAGCCAACGTCTGGCTCGTTTGATTCTGCACTTCCATCCATTCCTTTAAAAATTAGCAAAATTATAATTTAGCAAAATAAAATAAAGTAAAAATCTTAAAATGTTTAAAGTTACCTTCTATCCTCCAATGACCGTCTGACCCCCAAGAGGTTCTTATCCCAAAATGAGAAATTAAACTCGGCTCTGGGTTCGTCCAGCTCATAATCGGTTCTTCTTCACCACCTTTTCCGATCTTAATTTTTTTTTAAATTAGATATTTAAAAACAGAATAGCTGGTTTTAAAAAAATTGCAATTCTAAGCTCTTAAACTGACATATCATGTATGGTATTAATATAGGGTACTATAATAAAAAAGGCTTTAAAAAAATCTAGTCACATTCTCATTGAACATTTCTATATAAGCACCCATAGAGCTTACTCTGTATCTTAGGAGTACCTACATAAATTTTGCGGTTTCTATATCTTCTTAAGATTAGTATATACTCGTAGTTTAGTAGGTACCTACCTACTTACATTTTGAGATATAAAATTTGGATTTTATTGATAGCTTTTGAAAAAATACTCGACTAGGGTATCCTGCTAATATTTTTGAGATTTTTAAACTGACTGAATTTACGATTTTCAACTTTTGCAACTTTTTTTTTGTTATACTGATACTGTAGGGGGTTAGGTATTTAAGGTGCGGTTGAGCTGTGGTTTGAACTTATTACAAGTAGGTAGTAGAAATCCAAAATCAATTAAAATATTTCTGAAAAATTTAGCAAACCTTCAAAGACTCGTAGTTCCACTTAATCCAAAATTTTCTGTATTCATCCGGGTTAAGACAGTTTGCCTGCTCAGACTCGGCGACATCAGGTTTCTCTCCATTCACTCGAATCGCACACTTAAGTAACAATTATTCAAATTTCAATTCCAAATGTCCAAAGTTTTACAAATATTTCTCAAAAAAAGTTCATGTGCAAGCTTGTACATTACCTTGCTATTGTCCCAGCCACCTAGAAATATTTCAATAAGAGGATTGACCTCAGGTCCAGAAGTCAAGCTTATGTGAGCATCATTTTTAGCCTTTATTTCGAAATCAAAGCTACCATGAGCCACTGGATAGTATTTATATTCCATTGAGTCTTCTGTTGTAAGTTCTTTGGTTCCTATAAAATGGTTTAATATTATAAATACAGATACAACATAATAAGTACTTTACTACTCGTATATTATATACTTACATATGGCATTTCTCATTAATACAAACAACTAACTATAAGGAGGGTTTGCCAATTGGAAAATCGGATCTTTTTCAAGTATTTCAAGTATTCATTGGATACTGGAGATTGTTACCCTTAAGCTTAAAACATCTAGCTAAAAATTTTGACCTTTGACCTGTAAAATTGGGCCAAATAACCTGTCTTTACCAATTTTAAACATTAAAATGATCATGTACCTCGAAAACTAAAATATATGTATAAATCGAAACTTTGGATCAATTTATCAGGTCAAAGGTCAAATTTTTCAAATAGGTGAGTCCTAGGTGTTTTTTTTATATTTGTAGACCTACATAATGATTTAACTTTTCGATTTTATTTTTGGGGCACTCCCCCTCCTAAATGTCAATTCTATCATTATTAATTTCATTATCATCATATTTTGGCATTTAAAAATATCTTATTTAGCCCCTTACAGTCTACAGTAGGTGTAGGTGTAGGTACAATTTACAATACTAATATCAAGAATATGATTTGATTTTTTTTAACACAAATGTGTTAATCTACTTAGGTAATTAAAAATGACTAATATTAATCATGACCTAATCCTAATCCTAATTCTAATCCTAATCCTAATCATATTTTATCTTACCATCAATTTTCCAGTGTCCGTTTGCTCCCCATGCAGTTCTCAGGCCAAAATGAGTAATTGGAAAAAGATCTGGATTTACCCTATAGAAAAGGTAAAAAGTAAAAAGTCATTTAAAAAAGATAAATAATTAGAGAAAAATAAGCAAACCATGTCAATAATGGCTCAGCAGCTCCCTCAAATGAGACTTCAATCTTGCCCTTATTTGTCCAATGGATTACAAAATGCTTAAATTCGTCGGCTGAAAGGATACCTGGTGTCTCGGCTTCAAATTTAAAAAAAGATTATTAAATCAAATTGTGGCTTGTATGGATGAGACATGCATACTCGTATGATTCACATAGCAAGAATTCAACACAACTAATGTACTCTATAAACTACCAGTATATCTTTCCAGACTTCTACTAATAGTTTTGCCAAAAATTTCTCAAAATAGTTATTTAAATATATTTCTAGATCAATTTAATACTCTGTAGACTCAAAGGAAGCTAAAGCTTTATATCTTGTAATGTTAAGTAAAATCCATATATTGAAATATCATTACCTTCAGCCACATCAGTTTCCTTGTTAAGTCTAATGGCAGATTTCGAATTTTGCCAACCACCAATAAAAATTTCTATGATGGGCGAATCGTCACCGGGACCTTGGGCTAGGACAATGTGGGCATCAGATGGACTTTTGACAGCCAAATTGAGCCACGACTCCATCACGGGGAAATAGGTGTACTCGAGTTTATCTTCGGTATAACGAGTTCCTGAAATTTGAAATAATAATACCCTAATTATAATTTACCTACATACCGAATTGATTGATAACGAAGACCTGCCTTAAGCCTTCAATTTCTTTTTATCATTATCAAAGTGAAACAAATCATTAGGATAAGGATAATTAAATGTCTTTATTCAAATAAGATGTTAGATACATTAAACCATACATACCTATATATGAATAAGTTAGTAGTACAAAAGCTTTAAAATGTAAAATGTAAAATGTAATGGGTTTGGTTTTTCTTCTAACGAAGTGGAATGCCCTTTAAAATCATGTCTATAAAAGTTGTGGACTTGAGCCATTTCAATTGACTATTGATCTTTTAGAGTTTTTGATAAAATATCAAACACAAGTACTAGTATCTTATTATATACAGATATGGTAGGTAAGGCATTTTAAATAAAAAAGGTCTCATATGAAAAATAAGTCTTTCATATATATACCTATATGTATACCTACTGATAAATCTGCCTAAATAGTCAGACATATTTTATAATCATCGACCTTTTATTGTAAAATAGATGCTTAAAAATAAGTTCTCGAAATCGTATGATAGGCTCTAATTATAATATCCGGTTAGGGTAGCCTATGATTTCCAAGCTGCTTATTTTTAAACTTTAAAATTCTTTTAGAATACTTTTAGAAATGGTAAAAATGAAATATTTTGCAAATATTTTTATAAAATTATCTTACCAGTCATTTTGCCTAGATTTCTTGGGATGATTCTTCAAATTTTCGTAATTTACCAATGGAATTGGAATGGTCCAAAATAGTAAAATAGGTAAAGTAAATTTTGTAAAAAAAAAGACTTGTGATTTGACTGAAACAAAACTCACGACTGAACTCAAAGACCTTTGAAAGCCGGCTTATTAACTCTATTATCTTTTATACTTGATATCATTCAAGATATGTATCTATTCAATGTAAAATACTACTATATAGGTAGATTTAACCATCATTTGAGTTTAATGTATTGTACAAAATTTCTTGAAAAAAAAGGGCTTGAAGGCAATTTTATCTGCAATATACCTACTCCTACTACTGTAGTACCTAATAGTAGTAGTACAAAATATGATAGTGTTAGTATAGTGGCTTGAAGGCAAAAAGGAAATTCTCAAATGCTAACTAACTATGACTCATTCGATCTGCACATTTTTTTGTATTTGATAAACCTCATCTTTTTTTCTCATACTTTACTTATACAGATTACAGATACAAATACTGCAAATATCCCTATTTATAAACAGATGCAATATTATATAAAGAATCTGCACAAGGTATTTTGCACATTTGAAATACATTCAAGTTCAAGTACTTTACTTGGGTATACTCTAGTTAGGTTAGGTATATTTGCAAGCTTTTTAAATGTAATTTTTTTTTTTACTTGTATTGAATGATTGAATGAAGGTAGGCCTTTTTGATTCTCTACGGGTTGTAATACCGGCGTGGGCTCACATGGTTGGCTGATGTTTTTTTTTTCATTTTTATGTATTGCACAATTTAACAGACTTCAGAGCCCGGATTATATACCCTACTTAAAAAATCCAAAATATTTGTATAATGCTAATAATATATATTTGACAGAATGTGCTTTACACTATCTACATATTATGGTTTGATGTGTTTTAAATCACGAAATTTCTTGAGTACCCTACCTATATTTCGAAAATTTCTATTTCTAAAATACTTAACCTATGTTCATTTTGTTAAAAATATAAGAAACCGATAAAATTAGCTAAAAATTTCAAGTCTAGTAGGTTAGTTATGTACCTTTCTATGATTTTAGAAGTTTAGAAATTTTTTGTCACCCAAAAATTTAATTTCTAAAAACTTTGAATTGTACATAGGAATTAAGAATTCACTTTTTAACCCTAAATATCTGTGTGTATCTATTATGTTTAAAGCTATAGGATATCAAAAATACAGGAAAATTTGAAAACACATAACATTTGATATACCTAAACTCTAAAGTATATCATATTGTACGTTTTAAGCTAAGAAATTTCTGATTTTTGATAAGAAATCAGAAATATGATATTCTTAGATTCTTAGATTATTCTCTAGATTAGATCTCTGCTTTCAAATAAATAAATATTTTTGTTTACATAAATATCCGAGCTCTGCTGGACATTGCATTCTTTAGCTGAAAGATCGCCGGCACTATAACTCGAATATAAATATCCATAAAAAATCTCTTAAATTAAATAATATAGGTAGGTAGTTAGGGCTAGTACAAGTTAACTACCTATTGAAATGCAGAAAAGTGCCTAAAATGAGAAATAAAAATAAAAATCTTAATTTAAATGCTATAAAAAGAGATAATTAGATCTCTTTATAATTGAGAATCAAAGGTCAGCATAAAAATAAAATTTCAAAGATTATAAATATTTTACAATTAGCTTTGGTCCAAATTTTTGAGACTTGATATTCTGTTAGAAGTAACTTGACTTTATACTTTAAAATATTTTTGGTTATAGGTTCAAAAATCTCAAAATTTGACAGTAAAAGCCTACAAATGTCCCTTTTGCCCTTGCCAAATCATATAGAAGGTACTTTATTTTATGCTTTTCATCAGCGATTTTATGACCATTGCATTGTCAAATTCAAAGTCAAATTGAAATTCACAAATTTTTTTTTGAGATTTGGTTCTGTGAATGTGGTTTCCTATAATTATAATTATGTAGGTACATATTATGTAGACATGTGTATGTAAATGTAATTTTCTGACGGATGTTTAAATTAAATGCTCTATAACATACACAAATATACTGTACCCTACATATGAGAATTAGCTTAGTAATTTACAAATACTGAGCAAGTACATACGCCTACCCTACGATACGATATATGCATGCATTAATTTACTAGTATAAAAAGTTATGTATGAATAGGAAGTAATAGTAAGGTATAGGTTAGGTATTAGGTATATGAATACGATACGAGAGTCAATTTAATTTTAAAATTGAGAAGGGGGATTTACATTCAGGATAATAAAAGATTATCAAAGCTTTACGAGATTTTTTCAACTATTATAATTAAAATCCCCTCCATCAAAGTGCTAAAATCTTATGAATAATTAGAGAAATATGCATAATAGTGTATTTATACTAAAATATGTAGTAAGTACCCTACAGTACAAGTATCTGTACTTGTGACTTTCATATTGTAAGTTGAAAAATATGTGTGATCTTTTAGTCATAATCATGAGTAAATGTCACATATCGAGTTTTTGGACAATTATTTATGGATGTTGCTTATATTAGTGTTGGCTTATTCGTGATTCGAACCAATAAGTAAAAAAGATGTAGTATAATTAAGGCTCTCTGATTGACATCATTGCTCTTAATATAGACAAATGCATTGAATTAGTAATGACTGAATGTGAGTCAAAGTTTATATTTTGTATTACATATTTATTTTCGTAATATCTGTATTTGTTGTTAAAGAGCAAGTACAAAGTACAAATAGCAAATGATGAGATCATAAAATAATGATAATATATGCTGATCTGAATAAATCAATATTCTAAACCCTCGTGTCTAAATTTACAATTATCTGTAATTAAGTGTCTTAAGTCTTAGCAGGATAAAGGGTGATGATTCAGTGAATACTCGTATATAATTGCAAAATATTTCAAAAAACATTTTGTTATAAATTTGAGATTGAGATCGGTTGGAAATGTTTGAGTTCCCGTTAGAAAACCTATGGATTAACAATAATTAGAATTATTTATGTTTGGAAAAAAGTTTTTTTTTTTAAATATTTGAGAACTAATTTGAGATTTTTCGAACTATTTCTTGTTATCTCAAACAAAAATACATAGGTATGTAAAAATTATCAAACTCAAAAATGAGTACCCTACTCCGTAAATTTAAAGTTTCCTAAACTACTAATGCAATGCTAAAGACTTTTTAAGTAGGTACCTACGTAATATGAAAAGTTGTAATATCGATTAGCTTAGATTACTTAAAATATTCTCAAAATGTCCGTTTCCTCATCATCATCATCAGCATCCAGCGAGAACGGATCAAAAAGAATTAAAACCAAATGGTTATCTTCGGTTCCAATCAAGGCGGACGATTCAGTTAGGTCAGAATCCTCTGACGAGTCAGTCGAGGACGAAGATTGGGCAAAGATTACACCCGGGGATAAGCAACTGCTCATTAGAAGATTACAATTAATCGAACCTCAAGATGAGGATGAAATCAGTGTCACCTATAGAGAGTATCATAATGGGAAGGCTCGACCTCGAAAGCAAGCCAGAAGCCACGAATCATTCCGAAGTTATATTTCAGAATTAGACTCACCTTCGAAAATCTCATCAACAATTGCCTACGAACCTGATATTCGAAGAAAGCTTCACTTCTACCTGACTCTCTTCTGGACCAACTTGTTCTTGTGTTTTTTCCTCTGCTTTGTTTGGAGCATTTACACCACCCTCATCAGTTTCTACTATATTGATCGAAAAAATTCAACTTTCACCAATATCAGAGATTATGCACCATTCTCTGCACTTTTTAATTCAGGATGCCTTCCATTCTATCTCTTTGTAACACTTTTGAAATTTTATTTCGGAGAATATCCATCAATAAGAGCTTTGGTATGTAAAAAAAATAGATGATCTCTTCTCAATCTCAAATTACCTAAGACAATAGACAATGCAATTCAATATTTACTCAAGTTTCATTTTTTAAATTTCAGAATCAAGTCACTGCCTTTACCTATAATTCTCATTTTTTTCTAATGATCCCCTTAATCATTGCTGATATAATTCAGAATCTACAAATACTCTCTGATGAAATGTATTCAGCAATTGGGATGTCGGTTGGAGCTCGTGAAATCAATGGAACTTTTAGAATCCTCCAAAATTTAGTAATTTCAAATATAAAAGTTCAATACATAAGTTACAAATTAATTGAATTTATTTATTAGTAGAACCATTGCTGTGGTGTTATGGGATATCAAGACTGGAGCAAAGTGAATAAATCATATTATCCGGATAGTTGTTGTGAACCTTTTCAAGTAAACTACTTGGCCATATATTTAACATGTGGTCGGTTTATTTATCCAGTTCTGAAAGATCAGAGTTTGGCTTCAATTTTTTAAGTGTTTAAACGCTAAAATACTTGGAAATTGAAGCTTGAAGCAGAGCTGAATAGGAAATAGAATCTAATGAGAGCCTTGAGTTTCAATTTGTAAACCTTTATTACATTTTATATTTATAGAGACCTTGTACTCAAGAAAATGTTTGGAAAGATGGCTGCTACCAATTCGAGACAATTGCTATTGGACTCTGGGGTGGATTTTTGATTGTTTTGGAAATCATCACTTGTATAACTTGTGTAAGATTTTGATTTGAAAAGAATTCACTTTTAAATTTGAATTTAAAAATAATTATCGACTTATTTCAGATTACCCTTTTCTATATCCATCGACATATCTGGCTATTTGCACGAGAGCATAGGTACCCTACCTATCATACGATACACGTCTTATTTTCTAAACAATAATATACAAAATGACATTTGAATAATTTTTTAGAACTTTATCGAGATTCCTGGATGTTGTGACAAGTCTCCGAAAACCCTATTCGTCAAATAAAACAGATGTACCAATTTAAATGTATCTCATTATAAAATTCTTGAATCACAAAACTGCAAAGAATTTATATCAATTGGCAGAATTTGAATAAATATCAAGGTAGTTTAAAATTAATTGCTCAAAAAAATGTTGAATTTTTATTACAGAAAGGATAGATTCAAAATTAAGAGTGTGACTAACAAGGTAGAATTTGTATAGATAAGAATTTATAATGTACACTTATGCAAAATATATTATAATTTGCAGAATGTAAGGTGCTTTATATATCTGTATTATTGTTATAAATTTGAATGTGCATATAAAAAGATAATTATTTATTCCCACCAAGTTTGTTTATCATCAGGACAAGTCTGTAATAGTACAAGTAGTTTATGAACATTTCTAGTAGTAGAAAAAAAGTAGAAATAAATTAGGTAGGTAGGTATATTAATAGACGTAGAATTTCTCACCGAAGCAGAAAACTGTCCATCAACGCATTCGCTGAATGAATCGTAGGATTGACAATCACTTATATTCACTTTGTCATCTGAAATTAAGCAAAAATTAACAAAATATTGTACATACTTGTCCTTATTTATTAAATACCTAATTCATATCATTAGTTAATAATTAATATAGTACTGGTTGAATTTTCTAATTTACTTTTATCGTCAAAACATGATTGGATATTCTTCGACAAAATCGGTTGAACTGACTCGGGGACAGATTTTGGAATCGAGGCTGGGACCTTGTCAGAATGAGATTGACCAGCTGCACAAAACTAGATGAAAATCACACCTTTAATTGAGTCAAAATGCAATTTCAATACATTTATAGTGAAAAAGTATTTCAAACTTACATAACCATATTTCTCAAAAATGCATTTTTTATAACACTGAAAATAAGGATAATTTTTTGATGAATTTCTTTGAAAACTGAACAAAAATGCTTGTTCATAATCATATTCGCATATGTCTAATAAATGTACCTCGTGCTTTCTGATATTTTCAGTTTCAGTATTCAGATTCAGATTAGACTTATGTCGTATTTGAATTTGAAATTGAAATTGAAAAATCTCGAGAGTCTTTCCAAACTCATATAATAATGATCTTGTAAATACTATACTATCAGTAATTAAATTAATAAATTTCTCATAAGAAAGCTACAAAAAAATTTCTTACACTTTGGTCAGATTCTAATTCAGATTTGCACTCATCACTTGCAAAAAACTCGTCCTTGATCTCATTCCAGGCCAAATCCTCACATTCTGGATCACAATTAGCTCCAATAAGGACTAGTCCCTTGAAAAATATTGGAACGAGACATTAATATTAATAAATTAAACATAAATAATTACGAAAATAAACTAGCTTACCAAAATCAATAAGGAAATTCTACAAAATTGAGTCATTTCTACCAGTTTTTTAGATTTTGAACTTTTACAAAAGCTTGTGAATATCCCCTTAGGTAATTTATGGTACACTATAAAATACAAATGAAACCCTTTGAGCAAAATGTTAACCTTATATATGAACCTAGTACGTACCACATACTTACTACATATCTAATCCTATCATGCATGTTTAAATTAGATCATGACATTCAAAATTAAACTAAAATTCGGGAAATATCAAATAAATAATCCTAAATTGTATCTACCTACTTAATTATTGTATTTTGTACCTACTGCATACTTACTCTTACTATTACTATACTATTACTGTACTTAATAGTCTAGTACAGAATATATAGTATACTGTAGGTAGACTATTCATGATCTTGATCTGTCTTAAATGACATTTTATAAAATAAAATTAATAAGTACCTGTGTCTAAAGCATACTTATCGGCTAACAATGCCTATAAAACTACCCATTAACTTTATAATACTCTCTGATGCTTAAAATAAATGTCAAAATGAAAGTTATAATTAATTAAATAATGTAAAATTCGACTGAATTTTATGCAATTACAAGTATTGAAAAAGAATCACAAAAAAAGACTGTCTATGCCTCAAAACATCAATTTTGGTTAATTTTGCTACAATTAACTACTCAAAATAACTAATCTAATATATAATCTGCATACCCTACTCTATCTACTTCTACTCATTTACAAGAATATTATATATGTTGAAAGAAAAATAGCATTTACCATTACCAACTATAATAACTCATTTGGGAAATCCACTACACTTGAATTACAGTGTGTGTAATAAATACACTGTGTATATGTTTTAACTAGGTAGGAGTTAGGAGTAGGTAATCATTATGAAAGTGAAATGAAACTATTATTGGGATAGGTAACCGATAAAGTCTTTATTATATACGAGTAGATAAGTTTAAATAATATCTATTTTTGTAGGCTATTTTTGTCGCTTGGCTTGGTTTATGTTATTATTATTAGGTATTAACTTTATCGACTTTCCTGCATAAGAACATTCGTTCTTGTTTGATTCGCAGTGTCTTTTTGTTATAAATAACAATTTTTTTATAGTCTCTTGGACTATTCTTTGTAGGTATACTAACTACTAACTGGTCCAATAACGTCTGATTTAAAATAAATACAGACTTATCCAAATAATAAATGCTACAAGAATTAGCCCAAAATATAAATTTTGAATTCAATTTCACACTTTTCTCAATATTTTGAAGCTTTTGTCTAATTATATAGTATCGATATTTTGAAGCTTTTGATAGAAAAATAGTTTATCGATACTTTATCGATAAAAAGAGTTGACATTTGTCATTATTTAGCTTTTATTATGTTGGGGAAAATTCAAATTTTTTTAAAATTTTCGAGTATTTTTATTTTTAGTAAATTCTAAAAGTATGTATCAACTTTTTGTAAAGAAATTACAAAATGTACCTACCTAACCTATACTATTCTGTATGATTAGTATTCTTTAAAATGTTCTAATTTCAAACAAAGTTTAAAATAAATTATTTGATTCACCCGGCTCTAGGAAAAAATCCTTACAGTCAAAATCCCAACTGAACAAAATCCCAACTGCCAAAATCTCATCTCCAATTGTCTTACAAATGTGATGAACAGCATCTTCTTCAATTGCAAGACAATTATATGGAGGTGGGATTTTGGCAGTTGGGATTTTAGCTGTTGGGATTTTTTCCGCGACCCGATTCACCCTTTTATCGTTAAGCAGTCATTACTCATTACTAGTAATAAAATCATAACTACATCAATATCAAATATAAACTAACCATATGTTAGACAATTACTAAAAAAGATAAAAATCAGAGTAACCCTTTATCATATACCTAACTTCCCATTCAAGTTCCATTGTTTTACTTGTTCAACTAGCCAACTAGGTATTTAAACTACTATAGACGTATCCTTAGGATACTATCCTACAGTCATACTATATCTATACTACTCGTATAGACTCTTATGTATTTATATTATTTATTTAAATAATTGAAAAAAACAAGTTAAGTGTTAACCACATGAGTAGTTGTTTGAGAAAAATGTGACAATTAAAAATGGTAAAACAAAATAGGAAATACGAAGTATATTTACTTACAAATGCTTCAGATCAGATATATAATTTACCTACTGATTCTATAAGGATAAGCAATTCTTGTCTATACTTTTAAATACCTACTGCATACTGATATAAAGCACCATAATAAGTGCTCTGTATAATTATTCGAATCTGTTTAAAAATGAATTTTTGAAGAACAAGTGAGCAATTAAGTGAGTGAGTGCTTATCACTTTTGTTTTATTATTTACTTTTATGAGCTTTTATTAATTGTACCAATATTTTACCAGATTGTTGATTTACATACCTATGTATATGAGTATGTTTGTGCTCTGCTTAATATGTATGAGTTACGAACCTAGTAGGGGGTAAATACTAGTTAAATTTTGCGAAATTTAATTTTTTTTATGACTTATTGTTTAACAATTGTAAATGTAAATTGAGCTTGACTCATTTGACTATGTACCCTAATATACCTACTATCTATTATATATACTCGTAGATAGCTTATTTGAATATCTCATGGTGAAACAAGACACTGAACTACCTCAACTAAATTAAAAGTACTTATTATTATTATTATAATTTTGCATATCTAGATCTACTAGACTTGTTATAATTATAATTATAATTATAATTATAATTAGTACTAGTAAATTAACCAGTACTACGCACAGAATACCATTGAAATGATGGATATTCCAGGTCTCAGGTCACTTGCTCTAGGTTGATCTAGGTCAAATATTTTTGAATTTTGAACCAATTTCTTCATCTAAAAAATTAGAATTTACTTTGGTTTTTGCATTTTATTTAGTTAGACTGATGAATATCTAAAAGGTCATAGGTTACATACAGACACACAAACAAAATGCTGATAAGCCTAGTATAGTATCTCTATGATAATTATGCTCTTTTTTGGCAAATATTTAGCTTATTACTAGGTATTTTATTAACCTTAAAGTGCAAATAGTTTTAAGTGAAAATAAATCAGATTTTTGATTACTTGACCTTAATTTAATTAGTACAAACTAATAATTTAAGCCCATAAATGATAATAGCTTTTTCTTAATCTCAGAATGTATTTCTAATTTCTACTGCCAAGCCAATATGATTTTGTATTATTTAATCGTAGTGCCCAGTATTTAGGCATAGAAAATTTTGTATTTTGAAAATTCTTATTCCGTAATGACTATTTCAAGTAGTTTTAGAACTCAATAAAACTTGAAATCAAGTTGTATGCAATGTAGGTATAGGTATATCTACAGAATTTTTTGAATTTTTTTATAAAATATGCAAAATACTCGATTTAATAACACTTGTTTTAGTATAGTATAGTAAGTAAATACCTATAATTTGATAAAGAGATAAAAATAACCATTTCCTGATTGTTTTTACCTCATTTTTATACAAAAATAT